>CAUYON010085650.1:0-12587 GCA_963573935.1 Arctocebus calabarensis | reverse complement strand
GTGCGTTCCTCGACCTTGTCTCTTGGCTCAGCTCCAAACCGTTGGCTTTCTTGCTAAATTTCTGTCCTTTAACTCTCCTTCTGGACAGGAGTGTCTGCAGAAAGCTGGCTACAGACCGCCATCTTGGCTCCTCCCCTCCTATTGTAGGATTTTTTTCTGAGGCATTGTTGTTACTTTATATCACTTTGGTCCTTTTGAGGCTTGCTTAAAACCTTACTAGTACAGATTTAGAGTAAACTTTCAGGGTTAATTTGGTCTAACTCTTCAGGTATTACTTCAGGAGACTTTCCCTGATTTCCCCATTCTGACTAATGGGGAACATGACCTAATCCCATTTCTGTGTGAGCTGAAGAAATTGTTCAGTTTACCACTTTCCAGAGGTCCTTTCTTTGGCTTTGCTACTTACTTTACAGATACATGCAAACTAATACTTACTGAAAGACACAAAGATCCCCCTGTGGATCTCTGGGGCTTTCTCTTTGAGCTATATCCTTTTGTACCTTGTTTAACATATTCTAACCTTTCTAGACTTTTTGAACTCATAAGCCTGTTTCTGCAACACTGGATGAATGTGGGTTGTTTTTTGGGTTCCTCTTCCCTTTGCTATAGTCTGGAAAATATCTCTAAGGAATTAAGCTGGCTGTCTCTTCTCTCAGGAAGTCACAGTCCTGTGCTGCCTCTTGAAGGGCGTCTGTTTTGTATATTTTGTCTGATTTTCTAGTTCAAGTTAGGACAAACATGACTTCCATTATGCCCTCATAGTTAGAAGCAGAACTTCAGTAACAATACACTTTTGAAGTTGTAGATATATTTTGGAGTAGGAGAAAGATATTTGGAAAAAAATTACTGCTAAGATATACTCATATTTCCTTATATATTTTCCCCTTACTATTTTAAAAATGTCTAATTTTAAATCAAGCTAGAATTATTTTCAGAGTAACTACTATGGTCTGAATAAGATTCATATGCTGAAACCTGAGTGCCCCTGAGTTCCCCATTCTGACTACTGGGGAGTATGACCTAATCCCATTTCTGTGTGAGCTGAAGATGGTGTTAGGGGCTTTTGGAAAGTGGTTAGGTCGTGAGGTCTCAAGATTAGTGCCCTTAAAAAAGTGACCCCAGAAAGCTACTTTGCCCCTCAAACCATTTGAGGATGTAGTCAGAAGGCACCATGTATGAATGAGGAAATGAACCCTCACTAGACATCAAAACTGCCAGCATCTTGATCTTGGACTTCCCAGCTTCAGAACTGTGAAAAATAAATTTCTGTTGTTTATAAGTTACTCAAGTTTATATTTTGTTATAATAGCTCAAACTTAATAAGACTTAATAACCTAGTTCTGTTCAGGTTTTGCTTTCTAATTGGATATTATGCTGAAATTAATTTTATAGAGCTGATTAGCTGCTATATTCCATTTCAAAGGTTGTTGAGATATTGTATATATGGGTGTGATCTTATATGTGTATGTTCTGAATTACTAAATATGGATGCTTTACATTTTTCTCAAATTTCAGTTTCTTTCACATATACTTTGAAAGATATACCAAATAAGGCAAGAGAGGTTATATAGAGCAAAGCAAAACTGTATTTTACATGTGTATAAAATCTGTCTGTTTTATACTAGAGACTTGGATTTTCAAAAAGATAAAGGAATCCAGGACTAGAAATTAGTCTTTATCTCTTTTAAACTATAATCTTTCTTTTTTTTTTTTTTGCTGTT
This sequence comes from Arctocebus calabarensis, assembly GCA_963573935.1. Taxonomy (NCBI): domain Eukaryota; kingdom Metazoa; phylum Chordata; class Mammalia; order Primates; family Lorisidae; genus Arctocebus; species Arctocebus calabarensis. Next base: position 10,866 of record CAUYON010085650.1, on the reverse strand, counting down.
TTTTGCCCGGGGCTGGGTTTGAACCTACCACCTTCAGCATACGGGGCTGGCACCTTACTAAACTGTAATCTTTCTTTAGTTGTGATCTCTTTTCCAAGATTAGGTTGTGATCTAATTTAGCTAGAAATATCCACTTGGAGGAACTTTATGAACTCATGATGTTCAATTATGCATACTCTTCCCTCCATCTTATAATATGCCTTTGATTAGTAATGGTTTTATTTATCTCCCAGGTTTGAAGAATTTGGTACCTTTTCTTCTTTTCGGTCTCTCCTGCTAGCATTGCATTAACAGGTGATTAATATTTCAGGACTACATTGTGAAATACTTTCTAATTTGTTCTTTCTGACTTCAGTCTTTCTTTCCTTTTTGTACAATGTGTGAATGTCAGTTTTTGTTCCTTGACTGCCATGCTCAACGTGACTTTCTCCTACATAGAAAACTTGAATGGGTTCTTACTGTTTCCCGATCAAGTCCAGATTCTCCTGAGTGGCATTAAGCAATCTTCATATTTGACTGCATCTGACCCTTTTAGCCGAATGTGTCTTCTGTGGCTCTGAGACTTTCCCACTGCCTATGTGTTGCTCATATTATGTTCACCACCTATAAATTTCTAGCCTCCTGACTAGTCTTTGTTTTTATTTTCCATCCTTTTTGAAGCCTGTTAACTTCTCCATCTTATAGTGGGCCATTTCTTTTTGAATGCTCACAAAAATTCTTTAGATTTCAAGTACTATTTTTTGTCTGTATCATTCATTTTCTGTTTAATCATACAACCTGTTATATTACTTCCTACTTGTGATCTTATTTTTAAAATTCTGTGGAAATACATATTGTCTAACTCTATTGGAACAGAAGTGTTGATCTCAAATTCCGGACCTTTTTGCTCACGTTATAGGTGGATGTTGGAACTGGAAAGGTCTTAATGTCATGGCCAGTTCCAGGAAATTGGGTATTATAGATTACCAAACCTTTTAGGTACCAGGGACTAGTTTCATGGAAGGCTGTTTTTCCATGATGGGGTGGAGGATGTTGAGGAATGGAATGAGGGGTGGGAATGGGGGTGAGAGCAGGGGATGTGTAGGACAGGAGGTGAAACTCAGGTGGTGATGCTGTGTAGCCAAGTTCTTAACAGGCCGCAGCTTAGGGGCTGGAGACTGCAGTTGTAAGTGATTTTGGGCGTTTGGTAATCTTTAGGTTGATCCTGACTTGTCCTGATTTCCTAGGTAATACTGCTCTCACTTTAGAATGGACATGATTTTCTGGATCACCTTAGATTTCTGGAATGTAAGATAGAGTTGTTCATATTAAACATATTAGTTGGTCAGTCATTTTGGAGTGGGCTCTTCATCTATGTCGTTTCTCAAAGGAATATTTAAAATAACACTATTTTTATTTCTCTTTTAACAATAAAATCTTTTGGGACTGTGTCCCCATGACATTTATTTTTATTCTAAGATTTTATATTATTAGCTTTCCCCCATATTCTTTGATTGGAGGTCAAGTATGATACAGTCTTGACTGATAAAGCTATTGGTATATATTTTGTAAAATTTTATTCATTACGTTGAAAAAGGAAGGCAATATTTTTCTTTAGATTTCAAGTACTATATTTTGTCATGTATAATGCCATCCCATATATAATGTGCACCCATGTTTTTGGCCCAAACTTTCAGGAAAAATATCTTTTGTTGGAATTTTTTAAAGGCAGATGGAAGTGGCTGTGCAGTGGCATGTCCTTCTTATAAGAGGTGTGAGGTGTGGAGCCAGCCACTGTGGAGAAGCTAGTAACCAGCCAAGGTGAGAGTGGTCTGGGTGACCTGAGTGCCTGACCTCTCCTGTGGCCTCCTGGCCCATATTCGTCCCCACACCCTCTCATTTTCTGTTCCTACCCATGTCCATAGCTGCTCTGCTCAGAACTCTGGCAGACTTATTTCCCAGGGAATTGATGTGAGGGGCCAGCCCTGCCTGCCTTGGGCTCCTGATGGTAGATCCATGCCCTTTCTGGGCTGCCCTGTCTTACAATGCTGGCCCATTCTAAGGCCCCTGGTTCACTGCACTGCATCAGGAAGCCTTGCCTGATGATACCCCAGTGAAGTACTCTGCATTTACATTTCTGTTTACTGACTAGACTGTGACCTTCTTGAGCCATCCAGACCCTGGGCACTTGGTACTGTCAGAATGAATGACACCAGTCTTTCTCAAACTTGCAAATCCTACAAAACTCCAGGGTACTGGTTAAAATATGACTCCTGAACCACATCAAAATACACTGAATCATCTCTGCAGCGAAAGACCTGGATATCTGTTCCATTAACAAGCGTCATAGATGGTTCTTCCTATTGGCAAGTTTGGGAAATTAGACCAACTCAACACCATGAGGGTTTGGACAAGTCAGAGGCTCATAATTACAGTCTGTGGGTTCAGGTACCCCTGAGCTTTTTGTGTTTCATTGCCCGGTATCCTCACAGACAGAAACTTCATGGGGACTAAGACCAAAAGTCATTAAGGGGAGTGGGCTATTAGTAGTACTGGGTCTCAGAACCCAGGTCTCTCAGACCCTATCTTGGAGATCTTCCTCCGTGGTTTTCCCAAGGGCTTCAGGATAGGGCCAGTTGCATGAGAAACAAGGCAACTGGAAAAGTCAGGGGTCTACTGTCAGGAGCCTGAGACAAGCAGGGCCAGCAACCAGCAAATATACCTGCTGGGGTTCTCAGTGGAGTGGCTGTGGCCATGTTCCCACCAACGGACATGGGTGAGAAAAGGAAATGAGAGATTGCTTTTGTAATGCATGGGTCATGGTTATAAGTGTGCCCGTCCCTCAGATAGTGTTCATTGTACCGATGAGGGAGATTTTCATTCGTCCCTTCTCCCCCATTCCTCTTGCTTTATTTCCACTTTTACTTCCTTCTGTACATATGTGTGCTCATTAGTTAGTTCCAGTTTAATAGCAAGTACTTGCGGTGTTTTTCTATTTGTAAATAGTTTACTTAGGGTAATTATCTCTTTCCATCCAAATTGTTGCAAAAACATTAATTCATCCTTTTTAATGCCTAAGTGCATTAATTGATGGATATTTAGGTTGGTTCCACATCTTCACAACCGTGAATTGTGTTGCAATAACCATTCCAGTGCTGGTGTCTTTTTGATAAAAAGACTTCTTTTCCTTTGGATAGATTCCCAGTAGTGGGATTGGTGGATCAAATGATAACTCTAATTTTATTTTTTAATTTTTAATTTTTTTGAGACCGTCTCACTATGTCACCATAGGTAGAGTGCTGTGGTGTCACATCTCACAGCAACCTCAAACTCTTGGGCTGACATGATTCTCTTCCCTCAGCCTCCAAAGTAGCTGAGATTATAGGCGCCCACCATAATGCCCAGCTAATTTTTGTTGCAGTTGTCATTGTTGTTTAGCTGGCTTGGGCCGTGTTTAAACTTGTCGCCTTTGGTGTATGTGGCTGGCACTGTAACCTCTGTGCTACAGGCACTGAGCCAGATAACTCTAATTTTAATTCTTTGAGGAATCTTCATACAACTCTATAGAGCTTATACTAATATGCAGTCCCACCAATAGTGTAAAAGTGTTCCTTTCTGTCTGCATTCCTGTTCCATTCATGTTCCTTTCTCTCTGCATTCATGCATCTGGTGTTTGTGGACTTTTTAATGAAAGTCATTCTAACAGGGGTAAGGTGATAGATCATTGTGGTTTTAATTTGCATTTCTCTGATGATTAGTGACAGACATCAAACATTTTTTCATATGTTTCTTGGTCTTCTTTCTTTCTTTTTTAAAATTTATTTATTTATTTATTTATTTATTTATTTTTGTAGAGACAGAGTCATACTTTATCGCCCTCGGTAGAGTGCCGTGGCATCACACAACTCACAGCAACCTCCAACTTCTGGGCTTAGGCGATTCTCTTGCCTCAGCCTCCCGAGTAGCTGGGACCACATGCGCCTGCCACAACTCCCGGCTATTTTTTTGTTGCAGTTCAGCTGGGACTGGGTTTGAACCTGCCACCATCCGTATATGGGGCCTACTGACTGAGGCATAGGTGCTGCCCTCTTCTTCCTTTTGAAACGCTTCTGTTCATGCCTTTTGCCCACTTTTTAGGGGGTTTGTTTATTTTTGTCTTGCTGATTTGCTTGAGTTTAAAAATACGGAACACTTTCCAAAGTTGAATGTCATTCTTGTGCAGGGGCCATGCCAATCTTCTTTGTATTGTTCCAGTTTTAGTATAATGTGGCGCCAAAATGAATACAATGTTTTTGTAAATGGAATTATTTTCTTAATTTCATATTCAGATTATTCATTGCTAATCTCTAGAAATCTTACTGATTTTTGCATATTGATCTTATATCCTGCAACCTTACTGAATTTGTTAGTTCTGATAGTTTTTTAGTGGAGTCTTTAGGATTTTCTATATATAAGATTAAATTATTGTGAAACAGATTTTACTTATTCCTTTCTAATCAAGATGTGCTTTCTTTTTTTTTCCCTTTAATTATCTGATTAGTTGTATAGCATTTTATTGAATAGAAGTAATGAGAATAGACATATCTGTCTTCTTCATGATTTTAGGGGAAGGCATCCAGTCTTCTATCAAAATTATGTTGTTAGCCCTGGACTTTTTGCAGATACCCTTTATCATTAATGTTAAAGACTTTTTATTTTTGTACTTTTGAGACAGAGTCTCACTTTGTTGTCCAGGTAGAGTGCAGTGGTATCATACTTTACTGCAACCTCAAACTCCTGGGCTCAAGTGATCCTCCCATGTCAGCCTCCCAGAGTGCTAGGATTACAGGTGTGAGCCACCAGGCCTAGCCAGTACATTTTTTCTATGTCTAGTTTATTGAGTGTATTTATTATAAAAAGCTATTAGATTTTTTTAAAATAGAGACAGAGTCTCACTTTGTTGCCCTTGGCAGAGTACCATAGCATCACAGCTCACAGCAACCTTCAGCTCTTGGGCTCAGGCAATTCTTTTGCTTCATCCTCCTGAGTAGCTGGGACTACAGGCACCTACCACAATGCCCGGCTATTTTTTGAGGCAGTTTGGTCAGGGTCGGGTTTGAACCCACCACCCTAACTCACTGAGCCACATGCACGGCCCAAAAGGCTATTAGATTTTGTTAAATGCTGTTTTCTGTATTATTGATATGATATTGTTTTTAATTCTTCATTAATGTAGGGTTTTACTTTGATTTTTAGATATTAAACCAGTCTTGCTTTCCTCTTGTTTGTGAAGTATAATCCTCTCTAGTTTGCTTTTCTCTTGGTATCTTTGTTGTGTTTTGATATTGGGATAGTACTGGCATCATACAGTGACTTGGGCAGTGTTTTCTCACCTAGTTTTTTAAAGAATTTATGAAGGATTGGTATTAATTCTTTAAGACTAATGATATTTTAATTTTTGTTTTTGTCTTGTAGGATTCTCCTTTTACAAATGCAGGAATGGGATCTAATCTAAATCTCTTAGGTGAAATTGAGTGTGATGCTAGCATAATGGATGGAAAATCTTTAAATTTTGGAGCTGTTGGAGCATTGAGTGGTATGTAGGCATTATGACACATTATCTTTTTCTTTGAAAAACTATGTGTATTACCATTTTGTGCCTTCTTTTTTTTTTTGAGACAGAGCCTCAAGCTATCACCCTGGATAGAGTATTGTGACATCCCAGCTCATAGCAACCTCCAATTCCTGGGCTCAAGCGAGTCTCTTGCCTCAGCCTCCCAAGTAGCTGGGACTACAGGTGCCCGCCACAATGCCCAGCCATTGTTTGGTGGCAGCCGTCATTGTTGTTTGACGGGCCGGGGCTGGATACGAACCCACCAGCTCAGGTGTACGTGGCTGGCACCTTAGCCTGTTGAGCCACAGGCACCGAGCCCATTTCATGCCTTCTAATGACTTAGTCCAGTTTGTTTAACCATTCTTGCTTAGTGTTGAAAATAAATGTTTTTCATCTTTTACTAAATTAAAAAAAAGAAATTTTAGTTGCTTTCAAAACAACAAAGCAACTTATCTTCAAGTTTTTGGTTAGAATTTGATCATTTTCCTTTATGTTTTCAGATGAAGACATTTAAAATTTGACTTAGAATACTATATTAATTTTATGCTTTATTACATTAAATAGTAAGTCCATTTTAATTATTAAAAATTTCATATGAAATAAATAAAATTTACCTTTTGTCTTCACTCTGAATCTTTCCTTCTTGTCCTTTTCTCCCCCTGAGGTTTAAGTAGTGAAAATCCATTGCTTTATCTTTATATTTTTATGTAATAGTTTTACCTTATGTATATGGTTGTGTTTTTAAAAATTAAATGTATTTATTATTAAGATACTTTTTTCTTTAAATAGAAAGAGATTTTTCCACATTGAAACATAAATGATACAGCTAATAATTTATAATTTATTTATTACAGCAATCTATCTATATATATGAAATGTATAGATTTTAAGTGTATAGCTTTATGAATTTTTTTTTTTGCAGTTTTTGGGTGGGGCTCGGTTTAAACCCACCACCTCCTGCATATGGGGCTGGCGCCTTACTCCTCTAAGCCACAGGTGCTGCCCAGCTTTATGAATTTTTTGATGCATGCAGCCATGTAAATCACCGCCTAGATTAAGACATTAAATATGTCCACATCAAGATGTAGAACATTTTCTTTCCTTCATTTTTTTTGTTTTTTGGAGACAGAGTGTCACTTTGTCGCCCTCAGTAGAGTGCTGTGGTGTCACAGCTCACGGCAACCTTCAGCTCGTAGGCTTAGTTGATTCCCTTGCCTCAGCCTCCTGAGTAGCTGGGACCACTGGCGCCCGCCACAATGCCCAGCTATTTTTTAATTGCAGTTTGACTGAGGCTGGGTTTGAATCTGCCACCCTCGGTATATGGGGCCTACTCACTGAGCCACAGGTGCCACTCAAGATGTAGAGCATTTTCATAACACTAGAAATGCCTTTTATACTTTTTCTAGTCCATACTTCTTATGTTACCCTCCCCTGTTATGCCTTTGGGCATCACATATTAATTTGCCTATTCCTGAAATTTGTGTAAATGTTATTAGACACCTCTGTGTCTGGTTTCTTTTGCATAACATTAAGCTTGTGAGATGGATCTTTGTTTTATGTCACAGTAATTTTTTCTTTAATAGCATTTCAGTGTGTGATTATATCGTAACTTACCTACTTTCTTTGTAGTGGACATATGAATCGTTTCTAGTATTTACAAGCTTTGTTCTGAACAAAGCTTCAACAATATTCTTATACATGTTTTTTGGTAGACATATGTACTTATTTCTCCTGGATATAGGAATTGGAATGATAAGTTAACGTACATAGATGCTTTGTTTTAGTAGGTACTTCCAGTTTTCAAAAGTAGTTGTTGTAGTTTATACTTCTACCAGTAACATATGCACATTTCAAGTACTCTGTATCCTTATCAATTTTTGGTATTATTATTTTTAAAAAATTCAGCCATTTTGATATGTGCATAGTGATTTTATTGTTTCAATTTGAATTTCCCTGGTTACTTATCATAGAGCAGCTTTTCATATGCTTATTGGCCATTTAGATATTCTCAGTGTGAAGTTCATGGTCACATCTTTTATGTATTTTTATTGGATTATTTATTCTTTTGGTTTGTTGAAATACTTGATATATTTTAGATATGTTTAAATATGTATTTAGATACAAATCCTTCATTAGATGTGTTATGGATATCTCCCCTAGTTTGTATCTTGCTTTTCACTCTCTTAATGCTGTCTTTTGATGAGTAGAAATTTTTAATTTTGGTGATATTTAAGTTATCAGCCTTTTCTTTTATGGCTAATTCATTTTGTGTTTTAAGAAGTTTTTGCCTACACAAAATTATGAAGATAACCTCTATTGCTTTAGTAATTTTATTGTTTCTATCCTTTGTAAGCTTGTACTAATGTTTGTGTGTGTGAGCATGAGGGACAACATTTTTTTTTTTTCTCATATGACTATCCGAATAGTTTATTGCCCTTTACTGAAAGGATGGTCCTTTCCTCACAGAATCATCTTGGTAAATTAGGCAAGTCTATGCGTAATGATTTATTTCTGTACTCTGTATGGCTGGCTTCATAATATGAGATGGGAATTTTTATTCCTTGAAAAGTTTGTGTATGATTGGAAGGAATGATTTCTTTTTAATTGTGTAGAAGAATTTGTCACAAATTAATGTTTTTTTTTTGTGTGTGGGCAGTTTTAAACAAAGGGATTCTGTTTTTAACATTTGTAAGATTATGTTTTCTTTTATATCTTCTTTTATTCACATGTGATTTTCAAGGAAGTTTTTCTGTGTCATGAGTCAAATTTATTTGCCTAAATGCATTGTAGTTAGCTTTCTTTATTCATTTCTCATTCAATTATGCTATGGTCAGAGAAAACAAGTAGTATGATTCCAGTCCTTTCCAGGTTTTTGAGACTTGCTTTATGGTGTGAAACCTGGCTTATGGTTTGTTTCAAAACATTCCATGTGAACTTCAAAAGTGTATTTTTCTGTATTTGTTGAGTATGGTGTTCTAAATATGCCATTAGGTGAATGTGGTTTTTCATTTGTTCTGATCTTTTATATTTCTGATTTTTGTGATATGTAAGAAAAGGATTTTTCAATTAGTTTTAATTTAAATTTCTTTAATTATGAAGTTTTATTAGTATTTAAGAAAGTTTTATGTATTCAGATGTCATTAGCATTTTTTTGTGAACTACCTATTCATACTTCATCATATTGGCATTAAGAATTTTCATTTGTTAAACTTATTATTTTTGTGACTTTTGTATTTTGCATTTCTTAAAGTTTCTCTCATAATTTATAAAAATAGCACCCTGTGCTTATTCTGGCAGCACATATACTAAAATTGGAACAATACAGAGAAGATTAGCATGGCCCCTGTGCAAGGATGACACGCAAATTCATGAAGTGTTCCATATTTTTAAATAAAAAAAAAATAGCACCCTATATTTTCTTCTAATATGTATAATTTATTTTTCATTTACCTCTCACATGTATTCCTTTTTCTGAAATGACTAAAAATTTCTCCCCACATAATCTATTGAATAACAATAATAATAACTGCCATTTATTCACTGACTGTAACATAGTGGATATTGTTCTATGGTGGTTTATGTAAATTAATTAATTTAGTTCTCAGAATATGCTCATGAGATCTATGCTTTTATCCCCATTTTACAGACAAGGAAATTGAGACACAGGAGAGATTGAGTAATTTGTCCAAAGTTGTTTTATCATTTGGGGAAAACTAGAGCTAGAAACAGCACAATAGTTTAAAAATTTAATATCAAGTATTATTAAGTATAATTAGAGAGTAAAATACAGATGGTAACAGACCTCAAAGTATCCTAGGGCAAAAGGACGATACCCAAGGAAGGATAGACTTGCATGTGGGTTCAGATCTCTTTGCAGAAGAGGTGGTTGCAGCCCAGTGTATGGCAGGGAAGATGCTGTGTTACCCAAGCCAGAGCTGGTCCACAGTCACTGGGTGGGCAGGACCAGTTTTGTGGGGCAATGATGGACAAAAGCCCATGGCAATTGAACCTCCATTGAGTGGGATAAATACTGCGCTTTGGCTTACTACAGAGCCATCCCCATGGAACACTTGCTGTGTATATGTGCCCATGGGGGCTGAGGAACAGGTGTGGTGGTTAGAGACTTGGATTAGAGTTCAGTGTCATTTTTTTTTTTTTGGAGCTGCTGTGACCCAAGTCAGGAGCTGGAGAACATTCTAGGGAAAGTTGCTCTCTACAGGCACTTAGCACCATCTGGGCCAAATAGCTAAGGCTGGTGAGCAAGCTACAATGATTATTCCATGCCCTCTACTGCCCAAGCTTACCATTGTGCTGCCTGGTAAAGGGAACATGTTTTAAAGGGCTCATATCCATTTTTACGCAGGTCACACAACAAAGGGTGAATTTATAGATGAGAAGCAATGAACTGATAACTAGACAGTTATTTGTCTGACTTCTGTGCTTTTCAGTCACATGTTTTTTCTATTTCTTATATATAGTTTATCCTTTTCCTTCTCCTTCTGTATTATGTGTATTATATATTTAATACTCAAATTCACATGTGTCTGCTTCTGAACTTTAGCTTTATTATATTACATTGATGTATTTACCTGTGTTGTGTTTAAACCACACTCTTTAATTATAATATCTTTGAATAAGAAATGGTATCTTGCAGATTGAATACTTCATTTTTCTTTTATATAGTTTCCTTTCCTGATTAAGAGCCAGGTTCTCATATATTCATAGACATTCTTTTCAAGTTGTTATGAAGAATTTATAGATTTGAATTTATATATTAACTTGGAAATAATGTTTTTATAATACTGAATCCTCACATGAAGAAATATGTGTTAAGAAGTAGTGTAGGGATCTGTTATGGGCTTTTCTTTTATTTGATTATTTCATACTTTTTTTGTGACAGAGGGTTTTGGTAAATTACCTAAATTTCTACAATTGCTTTTTTTTTTATTAAATCATAACTGTGTACATTAATGCAATTGTGGGGTACAATTTGCTTGTTTCATATACAATCTGAAATATTTTCATCAAACTGGTTAACATAGCATTTATGGCATTTTCCTAGTTATTGTGTTAAGACCTTTATATTCTGCATTCAGTAAATTTCACCTGTACCCTTCTAAGATGCACCGTAGGTGTGGTCCCACCAGTTACCCTCCTTCCAACCATCCGCCCACCTCTCCTCCCCCCCTTGCCCCTTTCGCCATATTCTTGTGCTATAATTGGGTTATAGCTTTCATATGAAAGCTATAAATTAGTTTCATAGTAGGGCTGAGTACATTGGATACTTTTTCTTC
>CAUYON010085649.1:0-24518 GCA_963573935.1 Arctocebus calabarensis | reverse complement strand
AGAGTGCTGTGGCTTCACAGCTCACAGCAACCTCCAATTCCTGGGCTCAAGCGAGTCTCCTGCCTCTGCCTCCCAAGTAGCTGGGACTACAGGCGCCCGCCACAACGCCCGGCCATTTTTTGGTTGCAGCTGTCATTGTTGTTTAGCGGGTCCAGGCTGGATTCGAACCTGCCAGCTCAGGTGTACGTGGCTGGCGCCTTAGCCCATTGAGCCACAGGCGCTGAGCCAATCTTTCTAATTTTAATAGAGGGGGGGTCTCGCTCTTACTCAGGTTGGTCTTGAATTCCAGAGCCCAGGCAGTCCTCGCGCCCCGGCCTCCCAGAGTGCTGGGATACAGGTGTGAGCCCCTGTGCTCTGGCATTATTGGCATTGTTGTAAAAGGGTTTCCTTTGCTCTGCCAGATTCTGTTGCAGCTCATGACGTAGCTGGGATGAAGGGGCAGGACGTAGACTCGGAAAGCTGACTAACAACACAGGGTGTCATCTACCTAGAGCCAAGGAAGGGGGTGGATCGCAAAGGGCCTTGGGACTCTAGGCCAGGAAGGGGCCAGTGAAACCCAAGAGGGCTCCCAGGAGCAGCGTGAGCCTGGCCGAGGGCACCCAGGCAGTGGGTGCATAAGCTGAGGCCTGGGGTCCCTTTCAGCGACGCAGAGGCAGAGACCCCATTCCACCTGCCCCTGTCCTGCAGGCTGCCAAGGTGCAGGCCCTCCTGCCATCCATGGTGAAAGGGCTGAAGGACATGGACGGGATGCTGGTGGTGGAAGCCGTCCACAATCTCAAGACCATCTTCAAGGGGCAGGACCGGAAGCTGGTGGACAACTCAGTCTTCGTGGAGATCCTGCAGGTCCTGCTGCCGCACTTCAGTGACGTGAGGACGCCACAGAGTGGGAGGGGTCGTGTCTCCCCACAGAGGGCTGTCACACAGCACCTGGTCCACAAAGAGAGGGCATATTTTTTACTGGTCCCAGCAGAGAAGGGACTTTTCTTCTCGTCACTAAGGCGCCTTTTAGGTTAGTGGGGGCTCTGGCTGGGAAGAGTGGACAGAGCTCCAGGCCCAGGCTGGAGGGACGGGAGCGCTGGCCCCACGTCAGTCCCACCGAGGGGCCTCCTGGAGGAGGGAGCCCCCTGAACCTGCGTTTTTCCCCAGTCACGAGAGGACGTACGTTCCTCCTGCATCAACCTGTATGGAAAGGTGGTTCAGAAGCTGCGGTCACCACGCACCCCGGCCGCGGAGAAGCAGCTGGTCAGCACCCTGGTGCCACTGCTGCTCATCATGCAGGAGGGCAATGCCGAGGTGGGCCAGGTGAGCGGCGGGCGCCGGGGCCCCAAAGCTGCACTTCCTTTATAGAAACTAGGCCAGAGTCAGCCCACGGAGGCCGTTACTCACGTCCAGCTACGTCTGTTTTCCAAGAGCACCCATGTCAGAACTGCCCTTCCAAATGGCCACCTTCACGAGCCTGCTTTCAATAGACGGGGGTTCTCAACTGTATTAAAGGCCCGCAGCATTAGGGAGGTTGAGAACCCCTGCAATGGATGATTTCTCAAAGTCCTGTTTCACACACTTTTTTCCGGAACGTGTTCTGGCTGTCCTGGAATTCCATCTCTCTGATAATCTCATCCTGTTCGTCCTCAGAAGTGTTTGAAGACCCTGTTCCGCTGTTCTTGCTTCATGACTTGGGAGTTGCCAAAAAAAGCTTACAGCCAGAAGCCCTGGGAGAACCAGCAGCAGACGGTGAACAAAATCTGCAAGTTCCTTGTGAGTGCTTTGGGGGGCAGCTGGGGTTCCTCGCGCGTGCTGCAGGTAGGACGCTCCATCCTCTACCCTTTCTCCTACGCCAGCACCCAGCACCCTTCCCCACAGCGTCCATGACCACCCACAAGTTGGCTCGGAACGTTCACTCCCTTCTCTGACTTCTCTGCCTCCCTCTGGTGTCCCCTGTGGTCTCCCGGACACCTCCCTGCTGAGCCACAGGCTCTCAGGCTCAGCCTGTCACTTCTGAACTTATGCCTTCCCTTTTTTTTTTTTTTTTTATAATTTTATTAAATCATAATTGTGTACATTGGTGCAATCATGGAGCACAAGGTGCCGACTTCATATACAATCTGAAATATTTTGGTCGTACTGTTAAACATAGCCTTCATGGCATTTTCTTAATCACTATATGAAGACATTTGATATTCTACATTTAATAAGTTTCACCAGTACCCTGCTAAGATGCACCGTAGGTGTGGTCCCACTATTGCCCTCCCTCCACCCATCCTCGCCCCTCCCCTCCCTTTCCCTTTTCCCTGTATGCCTTCCCTTTCAATTCTTCTCCATCCCTCTAGATCCCCAAAGCAGAAGCCTAGAGTCTTCCAAGCCTCCTTCATCTTCCTCTCTCTTCACACTTCATTACTCCAAATATCTCAGAGTCCGCTTTTCCCTGCACATTCCCCCGTCATCACCCTTAATTCAGGGCATGCGCATCCCTTGGTTGGGCCCATGAATCCAGTCACTCAAGCAGCCTCCCAGCCTTTTACCTCATCTTTTCCAATACACTGCCTGCCCAGGCCACCACACTGGGCTTCTTAAAACCTGTATTATGCAGAGAGGGCCAAAAAAAGTCTACATATTTTAAGAAAGAAAAAAGAACTCTATTAAAATTGTAATACTTGATACATACTGATAATGTTTGTTATCTTGTATCTCTTTTAATTGAAGAAGTCAAATGTAACTAGAGTATTAGAATTTTAATACAGTGTTTTCCTTTCTTAAAATGTGGAGGGCAGCGCAGTTGCTCACACCTGGAATCCTAGCACTCTGGGAGGCTGAGGCAGGGGGATTGCCTGAGCTCAGGAGTTCGAGACCAGCTTGAGCTAAAGTGAAACTCTGTCTCTAAAAATAGCTGGGAGTTGTGGCGGGCACCTATAGTCCCAGCTACTTGGGAGGCTGAGGCAAGAGAATCACTGGAGCCCAAGAGTTTGAGGATGCTGTGAGCTATGATGTCACAGCGCTCTACCAAAGTAACACTCGAAAAAAAAATGTGTATGCATACGCTCTCTGTATTCCTGCCTAAAGGGCAGCATTGGTTCCCTTTTCTATAACACCAGTCCCCAAGCTGTGCTCCCTGGGACATCAGTCTCACGAGCTATGCCCCACAGGGGAGAAAGTTCCAAGAAAAGTAAGTTTAGGAAGTACAGAGATTTGTAATGACATCAGCACATTGAAGTCTCTGAGGTGTCGTGTGCACCCGTTCAGGCCCCAAACCCCCCTTTCTAGACGATCCCTGTGAGCTCTGTGACACAAGAGTGAGCCACACACACTGTGAAGTGCTGTGCTGCACGATACGGCCCGGTCCTCCACATGGCGTTTGGGAGGCTTTGGCACCTAGTCTCAATCTACCTTCCCTGTTGCCATGGGCAGGATGAGATTATCACTCGCGAGGCTTATGAGGGACACCTTTGGCCTCCCACCTGTGGGAGGGAGGGGTGGGGGCAGGAGTGGCAGAGGGGACGTCAGGCTGCAGTGCGCCTCCAGGGAGGTCTCTGCCAACACCACGTGAGAGCTCTGGGCTTTACACCCTTTGTCCATCTGCCCCTTGATGCCAGCCACCCTCGGAAGGGGCTCCGCCTTGGGCCAGGCAGCTCTCATGAGCCTCGGCAATCCCCGCAGTTGGGGGATACATCCTTCCCTTGTGAAGGGAGCTGTGGGTGGGGCGTCCAGCCCCCCACACCCATCTAACATAAACACACAAGGTAATCAGTTGTTACTAGTGATGCTCACAGTCTCTGCACTCAAGGGTCTAATATTATTGCCGTCGCTTTATGGGGGGGAGAGGGGTCTGGAAAGAGTGTTTGGCCAGTGGCTTATTCAAGTGTCTACAGTGGCTGGTGACTGGGCACATAACTGAGTGACAGGGAAACAGGGGGCCTAGGCCCTACTGAAGGCAGGAGGGGACAGCTCCAGCTCAACATGCAGGACCCTCTTGACAGATCCTCTGGTTTCACAAGAAGAGCCGAGATCCTACTTTTTTTTTTAGACAGAGTCTCACTTTGTCGCCCTTGATAGAGAGCTGTGACATCACAGCTCACAGCAACCTCAAACTCTTGGGCTCAAGAGATTTTCTTGCCTCAGCCTCCCAAGTAGCTGGGACCACAGATGCCCACCACAATGCCCAACTATTTTTTTGTTGTAGTTGTCATTGTTGTTTGGCAGGCCCAGGCTGGATTTGAACCTGCCAGCTCCAGTGTATATGGCTGGTACCCTAGCCGCTGAGCCTGAGAGCCTACATTTTTATAAGACTAACTTTCAATCATTATAGCTTCTTTAAAACACTGTACTGGTCACTAATCTATAGGTAACTGTCACCTGTAGCTGCCAATTGTGGCCTCTGCATTAGACACCTCTAGAGTCTTGTTTGTTCTTTACACTCTAGGATGTCAAAGCTTTGCTCATATGAAGGTTGACTTTAGCTTTGAGAAGGGGCCGATATTCATTCACTTGTTCACTCATCCATCTAACACTTTCTGGAGCCCTGCTCCATCCAGGCCCTGTCCAGAGTTCTGAGGACTCTGAGTGAAATTGCCCTTTCTCCTGGGGGAGCTCCAGATACAGTGGTGGAGAGAGGTATAAATAATTATAACACAGTGTCATAGGCACTATGACGAAGGACATGCATAATGCTGTAGAAATATCATGGGTGGTGGGATGTACTCTGTCTGAGGGATGTGGAAGGCTTCAGGGAGGAACCGCTGAACTGAGGCTCAAAGGATGAGAGGGAATTTTTCAGAAGAAGAGAGGGAAGAGCACCCCAAATTCACTCATTCATGGGGACCTGGGGACAGCTGGGCCATGTCCTTGGATGAGACCATGGTGTGCATTTCAGGTGGAGGCAGTGGTGGGAGTTGAGCCTGGGAAGAAATGTTAGACCCAGGATGGGATCATGAAGGCTTTGAATGCCAGGCCCAGGAATCTAGAGCTGGACATTGCAGAGTGATCATACTGAGTGATCATATGAAATTTCTCTTCATCTCAATAGCCCCTTCACTGCCTCCAGTGTCTGCTTATCAAACCTGACCACCACTGTGAGACTAGTTTGCCCAAATGCTGCTTTCTCACTGTCCTAACAAGAGTGGAAACTTTTATCTGGATGTAGTGGCTCATACTTATTATCTCAGCACAGGGGAGATTAGGCAGGAGGATTGCTTGAGCTCAGGAAGTCCAGACCAGCCTGAGCAAAAGCAAGACCCTGTCTCTAAAAATAGCTGGGCGTTGTGGGGGGCACCTGTAGTTCCAGCTACCTGGGAGGCTGAGCCAAGAGGACTGCTTGAGCCCAAGAGTTTGAGGTTGTTGTGAACTATGATGCTGCGGCACTCTACTGAGAGT
Organism: Arctocebus calabarensis; assembly: GCA_963573935.1. Taxonomy (NCBI): domain Eukaryota; kingdom Metazoa; phylum Chordata; class Mammalia; order Primates; family Lorisidae; genus Arctocebus; species Arctocebus calabarensis. The sequence continues at coordinate 19,154 of CAUYON010085649.1, read as the reverse complement.
GACCGAGGCTCTGTCTCAAAAAAAAAAAAAAAAAAAAGGGTACTTTCCAATGCATGAGTAAGTCCTATTCCTGTGTGGCTCTCAAGAGCTTATAAGACTCCCCAACTCTTCAGTGTCCCCCCGCTGCTCCACAATTTGAATCCTTCACCCTGGGTATACCTGTCTCTTCTTACGTACCTCCCATGTCCATTCCCATCTCTAACTGGATTTGCATGGAAGGACTTTGCTTCCGGCTGGGAGATGGACTGGAAGGAGAGACACCCAAGGCAGGAAGACCTGAAGTGGCCGTTGCTATCAGCTGAGAAGATGTGCGGCCTGGCCTGGGGGCCTGAGAAGGAGGGTTAGTTAGCAGAGATGTTTAGGAGGCAGGGGGCCAGGGCCACCATTCCTAGCGTCAAGGGGGGGATGGATGGGAAAACAGTCCTGTGGGGGCTTCTCTTTATCCCAGGTGAATACCTACCGAGACAGTGCCTTCACCTTCCTCAGCCAGAGCCTGGAGTATGCCAAGCACCCGCGGGCCTCCCTCCGGAAGTCTTCGGTCATGTTCATAGGTAACTGCCCCGGCGTAACTAGTCTTGCCACTGGGGCTCCGCTTGTTCTCCATTTTGCTCCCTCCCGGGCTGCCCTCCCTTCTAGCACCTGGGTAGATGCCTCCCTTTGGGGTGCAAGACTTGGCCAGCAGACAGCCAAGGTGCAAACCGTAACATTTTTACCTGCTTAAGATCACAGCTTAGCCTGAAGTCTTTGTGTAGGGCATGCCCTTGGCAAGTGTATGCAGCAGAACGTCCGTCCCTGATCCTCATGCCCCTGTATAGCCTGCGTCCAAGCCCTGCAGGAACCTGCAGGAAGGACCATGCAGCATGGTGGAAAGAGTCACATAGATCCCAACTCCATGATCCTCTTTGTGTGTGATCCCAGCTGGTCACTTATTCCCACAGAGCCTCAGTTTCCTCATCTGTAAGGTGGGGTCAACTTCGGTGTCATCAAGTGGGTGGGAATAGTTTTTGAAAGGTGAAGCCTGGCAGGCCAAGGTGCTCAGTGAAGTCACCACCATTTTATTTCCCACCATTTCAACCTGTGTCTTTCTGGAAAAAGAAACAGCCAATTCTCCACTGCCCAGAATCCCTCCCCAGGACCCTTCTGACTGGGGGTGTCCCTCCTAGCTACTCACCTCTACCCCAAATAACCACATATCCTTCACCAAGGAGACCTTGTAAAGAGGCTTGGAGATGGCACCATTTGTTAAGGGGGTGTTTCTTTCAGTAACTTTCCCAATTTATCTGTCATTTTTCATCCATCTAGCAACCCATCTAACCATCCTTTATCCTTTAGTTTGACCGCCTGCTGTCTTAGGCATGATACTTAGAATAGAGAAACAAGAGCCCTCATGGAGGTGGTGCTGGTGGGGGAGGGGTGGGGGGATGGAGGCTGTGGCCCTTGGACATGATCAGTGTTGGGACAGAGGCGCATTGCCCTGGACTGGGGGTTATCCCTCAGTGGGGGATGCTCGGAGGCAGCTTATCTCATGGAGTGACTGCTATTTCCTACATGCTGGTTTCTTTTTCTTTCTTTCTTTTTTTTTTTTTTTGGAAACAGAGTCTCACTGTGTTGCCCTTGGTAGAGTGCTGTGACATCACAGCTCACAGCATCCTCCAACTCTTGGGCGTAAGCGATTCTCTTGCTTCAGCCTCCCAAGTAGCTGGGACTACAGGGCACCCGCCACAACGCCCAGCTACATTTTTTCAGTGTTGTTGTTGCAGTTGTCATTTCTGTTTAGCTGATCTTGGCCAGGTTCCAACCCGCCAGCCTGGGTGTATGTGGCTGGCACCCTAACCACTGAGCTACAGGGACCACCCTACATGCTAGTTTCTTTAAATCGTGCTCTAAATGAATCACTGCTAAAATCATTAGTGCTTAGCACCTGGGAATCTTCTCTGTGCCAGAGCCTGTGCTGGGGCACAAAGCTGAGCAGAGCCTGGACCTGCCTACAGACAGCTCCCAGCACAGTGCGGTGACTCGTGAACTCTCCAGGGTTATGAAACTCCTGTGAGAATGCTGAACATGGCTATTAACTTTCCCTAGAAAAATGCAGGTGGAGAGTAATGTTAGTGTCGTCACAGACCACCCCTCCCCCTCTCACCACCCAGTGGTCTGGCAGGAGATAAAAGTTCATAAATCACAAGTAAAATACAATACATGCAGATAGAGAAAAGCTCTCAGAAACCACCTAACCTACCCTGCGGGGAAGAGCAGCCACTTGTTAAATTGACTATTCAAGGACAAATAGGAATTAGCCAGGAAAAAAGGGAGGAAAGGGCCTTCTCAGAGGTCCAGCCCATTCAAGGACCTGCAGGTGCTGTGCTGGCCAGGCCCCTCCTGGGAGCAGGGGAGGCCTGAGTAACATGGTCGAGGAGTCCCTGGAACAGATCTTTGACCCAGCACTGCTGAGTCTCGGCCTCCCCAGGAGCCCCATTATGGCTGTGCCAGGTGTGCAGGGTGCTCTGGTCTTGCACATTACTGCTGTTCAAACTTGTATCACAGATGAGGAAACTAAGGCCTAACCTGGGTAAGAGACTAGCCTAGGGCCACATGGTTAGAGTCAGCTGCAGCCTAGATCCTGCCCCCATCCTAGGCGCATCTCTGCCCACTGGACCAACCATGTCCCCCAGGGCCCTTCTGGAGGAATCTGCCCCGGGGTCCAAATGTGCCCTCATTTGTGGGGAAAGCTTCTTTGAGGTCTGGTCTGAGGGCGGGATGTGGCAGGGTTGGATTCATGACAGGAATGCACATAATATCTCCTGAATTATGCTCAAGGGTCCCTGGTCCCCTGCATGGAGAGCATAATGACAGAGGATCGTCTGAATGAGGTGAAAGCTGGTAAGTCATGCCTGGGGTAAGTGAGATTCCAGGGGGCATGAGAGAATGAGTGAGGATCATAGTGGGTAACAGGGGAAGAGGAGGGATATGTCCAAAGAAAGCCTGTTCGGCTCAGTTCAGTTGTGCTATGCTTTATCCAGGTGGACAGCGTTAGGAGCCAGAGATTTAACAAGAGACAGAACATACTGCTCCAACCTGGGGGGGCTTACAATCTCATTAAGAAAACGAGACCGGGGCGGCGCCTGTGGCGCAAAGAGTAGGGCACCAGCCCCATATGCCGGAGATGGCAGGTTCAAACCCAGACCCTGCCAAAAAAAAAAAAGAGAGACCAAAATGTAGTGCAGGGCAAACAGTTCAGACTCTTAAGGGGGCAGGTTCATTTTGTAACTGGGGAAGCTGAAGGAAACACTAAGGTAGGCTGAAGTAGGCTGGAGGAGTCTAGGAAGGCTTCTTGGATGAGGCAGGTCTTGATTCAGACTTTGGATGATATGAACAATTTGGAGGGTTGGGAGGAAGGTGATATGAGGGGATGTTGAGCAGAGGGTGCCTATGCCAAGGCACAGAGGTGGGAAGGAGTGATGAGGTGTGAGAGCCATGTGGGGGACCTGGTTTTAACAAGTCGCCTCTCCATGACCAGGCAAGGTGGCTCATGCCTATAATCCTAGCTCTTTGGGAGGCTGAGGCATGTGGATTGCCCTGAGCTCACAGGTTCGATATCAGCCTGAGCCAGAGTGAGACCCTGTCTCAAAAAAATAAAAAATAGCTGGGCGTTGTGGCGGGTACCTGTGTTCCCAGCTACTCAAGAGGCTGAGGCAAGAAGATTGCTTAAGTCCAAGAGTTTGAGGTTGCTGTGAGCTATGATGTGACAGCACTCTAAAGAGTGACAAAGTGAGACTCTGTCTCAAAAAAAAAAAAATTACTTTTGAGAACAAGTGGCCTCTTCCTGCCCCATGACCCAGCTCTGGAAAACTTGAGACACGACCCAGAAGCATCGGTCTGCATCTACGCAGCCCAGGCCCAGGACCACATCCTGGCCAGCTGCTGGCGGAACTCCTGGCCACAGCCACATGGGGACTTGTGGGTGTGTGACCCGTCGGCCACGCACCGCTGGAGCCCCAGCTGTGAACACCTGCCCACTTCCCACCAGCGGCGCTCCTGGATCATGCAGGCACTGGGCTCCTGGAAGATGTCCTTGAAGCAGTGATGTCCCTCCTTGGATGGCTAAGCCCCAGCCATGCTCAGTTTAAATGCCATGTGGCTCAACCCTCCATCCTGAGCTCTTCCTCAGGGAGGTGCCCCGGGCTCTTCACTCTGTGTGACAGTCTGTGAGAGGAGCATGCCTTCGTTATTAACTCAGCCAGCATTTACTCATGCATACGGGTTGTTTTGGCCACATTGAATAAATGGGGAAACTGAGGCTCAGAGAGGTGAAGTGGCTTGCCCAAGGCCTCACAGTAAGTCTGCTGGATGTTTCCATTTCCTCTACCCACATTATAAGAACAAAAGGCAACAACAATTTGGGTGGCTCTTGGGGGGAGAAAAGGAGAGGGGAAGAAGAGACACCTTCCCCTCCAGGACATCACGCACATACAGAATCCTGATCTCTGAGAGTCCCACCCTTGGGACTCTGCCCAGTCATTGGCCACCACTGATTCTAGCACCTAACCCAGACCAGGCCTGCTCTGGGTGCCAGGGACACACATGTGAACGAGACCGGGCCAACTTCTCAGACCCTGAGAAGTTGATGGTTAGATACAGTGGTTCTCAACCAGAGGTGATTTTCACCTCCAGGGGATATTTAACAACATCTGGAGACATTTCTGGTTGTTACAACTTGGGGGGGGGGTGCTATATTAAATAATGTTATCATCTAATGGGTAGAGGCCAGGGATGTGACTTGGCATCCTATAAGGCACAGGACAGGCCCCACGACAAAGAATTATTTATCCCAGATTGTCAAAGGCCCAAGGCTATAGAAATTTGGTCTAATGGAAGTATCAGAAGCACATAAAGACACTAACAGCACAGCAGGTCAGCACATGGGCTGTGGAGTCCAGAGGAAGTACACAGGCCACCTGGGGTTTGGGGTATCAAGAGAAGGCTTCTCAGAGAAGAGACCTCTCCAGGGGGTTTGGAAAGATGACCAGGTGGTGAGAGTGTACAGATGGGAGCAGGGGACGGGACCAAGGACCCACTGCAGATATGATGTGTGATGGAACCTGGAGAAGGGGAGAGGGCAGGAGCCAGGCTGCTAGCCTTTGAGGCTGTGCTAAGGAGGACAATGTCCTCTGGAGAGGAGCAGGAAGATATTGTGGGTGTTAAGCAGGGCAGAGATGTGGGCAGATGTTTGTTTTAGGAAGCCCCCTCCCCCAACCCCTAGGCACTGCTGGGAGACACTGGTGGGACGGTAGATAGGTGGAGCTATTCTTCTGGACGGGAATCAGTCTTATAAAGTTTCTGCATACCCATGAGCCAGCAGTTCCCTCATGGGCACACATCTCGGGGGAATCTTCCACAGGTCCACAAAGAGAGATGGATGAGGAAATCTACTGCAGTTCTTTGCAGTATTGGGGAGAGAAAGCAGCCTTGGTGTCCATCCCTGGGGAATTTGCTGTGGAACCCCACACAGCAGTTAGAGATGGTGGGGGTATAGGCAATACCATGTTTGGGACCTAAAACCCGGTGCTGTATGAAGAAAGTACAAAAAAAACCCCAAAAATGTATGCACAGAAGCATTCACATTTTGCAAGGACATTTACAAACTGAGAAGACACATTAAAACACACTAGAATGATTGACTGGAGTGAGGGGTAAGGAGGAGGGCTCACTCTGTGGTGCAGGAAAAGGACTGAGTGGAGGTGCACACACAGGGAGACCTGGCCAGAGAGTGCTGAGGGAATGGTGGCCAGATCTGGCAGTGTGGGATGGATGGGCAGCTGGACCTGTGGGAGGGTGAGGAAGGGGAGTTTCTGAACCTGGCGGTCGACAGGTTGGAGGAGGGAAAAAGGGGTGTTGAAGATGGCCCCTGGGTTCCCTTGGTTGGTGATGGAGACCAGGAGCAGGTTTGGGGTGCAGTGCATAAGTTCATTCTGGACATGGTGAACTTGAGGGACTGTGCAGCAAGCTAGTGGAGACAGCCACCAGGTGGTTAGGTGCTGTGATGCTCTGAATATTTGTGTTCCCCCAAATTCATTTGTTGAAATCCTAACCCCAAAAGTGATGGGTATGGGGAGGTGGGGCCTTTGAGAGGTGGTTAGGGATTATTGACTAGGATTAGTGCTTTTATTAGAGATACTCTAGAGAACTCCCCTACCCCTTTTGTGAGGACAATAAAAAGAAGACAGCGTCTGTGAGCAGGAAGCAGGCCTACCGGACACAGAATCTGCCAGGTCTTGGCCTTGGACTTCCCAGCCATCACATTTCGGTCAGAAATAAACGTTTGTTGTTTATGAACCACAAAGTCTATGGTGTCCAGTTGCAGCTGCCTGATGGACTAAGACAGCTGTAAGGGGATGGAACTCAGGAAAGGGGCCTGAGAGGGAAACAGACTTGGGATTCATCTGTGCATGTGGGTTGGGGTGGGAATCCCCTGGGGGAGCGTGTGGAGTGAGAAGAGACATGGCCTCAGGAGCACCTAGTTTAAGATTCTGTTGGGGATGAAGAACCCACAAAGTTGACCATACAATCCAATAAGTGGTAAACTAAGGCTTTTGGGATTCTGGGCCTAAAGGAGAGCAGGACATAGGGAGGGTTCCATTTGGGCAACCCTTTCTATTGCCAAGAATACAAACACTGCCTGCTTGGAGTCTCACAAGAGCCCTATGGATTATGGGCAAGACAGTCCAGCTTTATTGCCCACATTCTATAGATAAGGAGACGATGTATAGAGGGATGTGCCTTGCCCAAGGACAAACGAGAGCCCATGGGAATGTGGGTCCCAAGGGTCTCCCAAGTCTCATGCTCCAGGCCTTTCCTCCCAGAGATGCTTCTTCTTTCATAGGCCAAAACCACAGTCTAGGGTGGACCTGACAAATGGCAACTGCTGTATTCTGGGTCTGGGACTGGGCCTAGGTGGATGTAGAGCACAGCAGAGGCTGCCTGGCTCAGTTATTGGCCAAGGCCCCTGAGTAAACTTGAGTTGGAATGTTCAAAGAACACTAGCACATCCCTTCTCTGAGTCTCCTCTATTGCTACCTCTAAAATGGGTTGGTACCTCATTGAGAACTGAAGGAATGCTCTTGCAGGAATGAAATAGAAAAAAAATTAGAAGCAAAAGGACTCCATTAGTTCTGTGTTCAAGAAGGGAAAAGATGTTGAACAGGAAAATAAGAAGTGTGGAAAAGGAGGGAAGAGAAAGCCTGGACCAGGAGTTCTGCTGGGAGTGAGAGATTTAGAAGGGAAAAGACAGAGTCCTGGCACTGGAAGGCTCAAGGTCCCAGGTGCATCATCCTTAGCCCAGCTGTCTCTCTTATCCCCATAGCAAAGAATGGCCAACCTGCCAGCTCCTTTGCTGGGTTTCAGCTCTCCCTTCTCCTCTGGTCTCTCACCAGCAGCCTCCCCCATCAATCCCTCACCCAGCAGCCCAGGGCAGCTTTCCTAAGACAAACAGTTTGGTGGACAATGGCCAATGGGGCAGGCAAGTCTTCTTGCTGATCACACCTCTTAACTTGTCCAGTACTCAGCCCAAGCTGGCACACACCTCCATGCCTCCCCCTGCCTTAAATGCCCAGCTTCCCTCCAGGCCTCTGTCCATCTGCAGAGACCTTCCTCAACTCTACGCTCAGCTCTGCATCACCTTGCACGTGGAACTTTCCTGAATCCTATCCCTGGGTGCCTCTGCTGAGCACACTTGCCACCCAGTGCCGGTTTAATCCATCTGCTTCCTGGCTGCTCCTTGTTCTAAACCAAGCTAGGAGTTCCCCAGGGCTGCAGCACTGGTACAGCATCCTGTGGCCTTGCTGCAGGAAGCCACAGCAGCTGGGTAAGCAGGCCTGCTGACCTAGGCTGGACCCCTGCTTCCAGTGCAGCCGTGGGGGTTACAAGGTGGCTCAGAACTCTTCAGAAGGTCCCATCCCACTCTGAAGAAAAGCTGAGTCCTCACAATCACAGCCCCTTGGTCCCCCACCCCCACCTCATCATTTCTCGGTCTCCTTCCCCTCAGTGGTCAGCCGCACTGGCCTCCCTGCAGTTCCACAGCCCGGCCTGTTCCCTGTCTGGGGAATGGTCTTTCCCGACACCTCCTGGTCACTCGTAGGCCTCTTGTGTCTTTGCGTGGATGCCTGCTCACCCTGATTAAAACTCTCTCCACCTTACAAACTCTTACACCTCATCCGTTTATTGTCTGTCTCCCCACTGCCTCGGCAACTGCTAAAGCGCAGGGATTTTACCTGCTTTGTCCACAGTCGAATACACAGCGAGTAGAACAGGTCAGGAGCACAGAAGGGACTTAGTATGTGCTGCCGAGTGAATGTAGTCATAGTGGGGGTTTTGTGGGGCTTGCACGTATCTGCCACACAGAAAACACCCAGGGCTGAAGGGCCGAGGCACCACGAAAACCAGTCGGAGACGGGGGCGGGGCTTGTCCGGGGAGGGGTGGGGCCGGCCAGCCGCGCTTCCAGGATGGCGGAACCCGAGGCGCGCGCGCGCGTGGTAGCAGCACGGAGGACTGAGGGCAGGACGCCCGCGCTGCGGAAGTAGCCGCTAGTTTCACGCCGCCGGGACCTGGACTGGCCGGTCGGTGTCAGCCATGGAGCAGTCTGGGCCGGACGTCGCCTCCGACGACGCCATGGATGCGTTCCTGGAAAAGTTCCGCAGCCAGCCTTACCGTGGCGGCTTCGACGAGAATCAGTGGGAGGAGGTGGGCGGTCCCGGGGGTCCGCACGTGTTTGGGGGCGTCGGCCGGGCTTCCGAGGCTGCCTGGCTTGGGGGTCCCTCTCTTACCCCCAGATACCTGGCGCTGCCAGAGGATGAGTGAGTCCTAGTTGAGTATTAAAAATTGGCCTCGCGTGGCTCGGTGCCTGTGGCTCAACGGGCTAAGGCGCCAGCCACGTACACCTGAGCTGGCGGGTTCGAATCCAGCCTGGGCCCGCCAAATAACAATGGTGGCTGCAACCAAAAAATGGCCGGGCGTTGTGGCGGGCACCTGTAGTCCTAGCTACTTGGGAGGCAGAGGCAAGAGACTCGATTGAGCCCAGGAATTGGAGGTTGCTGTGAGCTGTCATGCTACAGCACTCTATCCAGGGTGACAACTTGAGGCTTTGTCTCAAAAAAAAAAAAAAAATGTAAAAATTGGCCTCGCGGTTTTGGGAGGACTTCTGAACGCTATTGGAACATTTTGGAGCAGTACCTGTGGCTCCACCGCTTGCCGGTCTGCAGAATTGCCCTAACTATAGTATTAATCTCGTGGGGTTGTGGCAAAGAAGAAATGAGATGGTGGGTAAAATGCTAGGAACGAAAGAGCGTTTGATTAATAGTAATTCCTACCGCTCTTGTAGCGTGTGAGAACTGAAGGAATCCTGAGAGATGGTTATCCTACACTCTCATTTTACAGAAGAGCAACTGAGGCACGAAGGGATACAGCTAATCGTGATGATTTTGCAAATCATGATGAGTAAGAAAACGTTGATAATGAGCCATGGAATTGGATCAGCTCAGTAGAACATCTTAACTCAGGTAGTTCATTCTCTTAATCTCCAGGAATTTGAAAAGGTCCCCTTATTTATGAAGAAAGCGCCATCTGAAATTGATCCCCAGGAGTGTCCTGACTTGGCGTGCCTCCAGTCAATTATTTTTGATGAGGAGCGATCTCCAGAAGGTATCTTACAAGAATAGCATTTGTATCACCATTGAACTGAGATAAAGTGCTAGTTGGAAAGGTTGATTGATGATAATGTATAGTTAGCCTGAGCTAACTTGTCATACTCATTGCATGCATACTTTTAAAAATACCTATTAAGTACTACGCATTGGGTATGCAGGGATAAGGAGGACACTGTTCCTGCCCCAAAGGTCAGTCTCCACTGAAAAAAAAGCCAGATTGTCCCAGAGAATCAGGGCAAGGTGTGTGATAAGTGCTAACATGTAGCTGTATGCTATAGCTGTATAGTGGGTACTGTTTGAGGCAGAAGTAGGCTTATAACAGAATGGATATGTGAGCTGAATCCTTTTTTTTTGAGACAGAGTCTCAAGTTGTGGAGAATACCTGGTGTTATAGGTCAGAGCAAACTCCAACTCTTGGGTCCAAGTGATTCTCTTTCTTCAGTTTTTCTATTTTTTTTTTTTTAAGTAGAGATGCAGTCTTGCTCTTGTTCAGGCTGGTCTCGAGCCTGTAAGCTCAAGCAATCTACCCACCTCAGCCTCCCAGAGAGAATCTTAACAATTTTTTTTTTTTTTGATACAAGAGTTTCAAGCAGTCAACCTGGGCAGAGTGCTATAGCACCATAGCTCACAGCAACGTCAAACTCTTGGGTTCAAGCGATTCTCTTGCCTCAGCCTCTCAAGCAGCTTGGACTACAGGTACCAGCCTCAATACTCATCTATTTTTTGTTTGTAGTTGTCATTGTTGTTTGGCTGGTCCCGGGCTGGATTTGAACCCGCCAGCTCTGGTGTATGTAGCTGGCGTCCTAGCTGCTGAGAGCTTCAGGTGCTGAGCCCCCAGATCTTAACAATTTTGTAAAGTGATGAGGGAAATTTGCACTCCTGAGAATGAAACAACATAAGCAAAAACATGCATAATTCCACCCCAGTTCCTATTTCTTCAGTAATTTAAAAAAAGTCCTTTCTTCAAGAGCTAGGTGTACTTTTTCCCTGTAAGCTTCCAGGTCTTGTAAGCACTTAGTAATCTCCCACATAAGGTATTTGGAATTAGCATGACTTTGTTTCTCCATGTTGATACTCATTTTTATCCTAGCATTAATTTTTAGTTTTCTTTCCATATTGTTTTTTCATATATTACATTATTGCATGATTTAGAATCTATTTTTAAGGGCCCTGTTAATAAATAGGAAATAGTGATTATTTTTCCTTTTCTTTGCAGAACAGGCCAAGACTTATAAAGATGAGGGCAATGATTACTTTAAAGAAAAAGACTATAAGAAAGCTGTGATTTCTTACACTGAAGGATTGAAGAAGAAATGTGCGGATCCTGATTTGAATGCTGTTCTTCATACCAACCGGGCAGCAGCACAGTACTATCTGGGTAGTTGACTTCATTATTACGTGCTTTCTCAAGAATTAATATTTGATAAAACCAGTATGATGGCTGGTGAAGGTTTAAGAGTGTCAGAGGAAGAAGAATTGTTTATCTAAGAAATCTAAACTAGTTTACTCTAATTGAACTTTGATCTTTCAGGTAGATGTGGTAAAAAGGAAAACGTGATAGATTATGTACTTACTACTGTCTGAACCCAAAATGTGACTTAGTCACTCTGGTAAGGTATTTGATGTATGAGTTAGTATAATATGAGATTTTTGAGTCCAAATGCTTTTGTTCTCTCAGAAAATATACATTTTTTCTAGTGTATTACTCTCTTTTTAATAATGCATAAGGATTGGCTCGGTGCCCATAGCACAGTGGTTATGGCGCCAGCCACATACTCCAAGGCTGTCAGGTTTAAACCTAGCCTGGGCCACCTAAACAACAATGACAGCTGCAACAAAAAATAGCTGGACATTGTGGTGGGTGCCTGTAGTCCCAGCTACTTGGGAGGCTGAGGCAAGAGAATTGCTTAAGCCCAAGAGTTTGAGGTTGCTGTGAGCTGTGATGCTACGACACTCTACCAAGGGCAACATAATAAGATTCTGTCTCAATAATAATAATAATAATAATAATGCTGGAATGATAAGGCAATCGAGATCTCTGAGTGAGAGAAGCTATATTAATCTAAAGGAGAATTTCTCAAAAGAGTATTCTGTGGGATCCTTTTTTTTTTTTTTTAATGAGAGAGTCTCAAGCTGTCACCCTAGAGTGCCATGGTGTCATAGTTCACAATAACCTCCAACTCAGGCTCAAGTGATCCTCTAGCCTCAGTTTTTTTCTATTTTTAGTAGAGATGGGGTCTCACTTTTGCTCATGCTGGTCTCGAACTTGTGAGCTCAAGCAATCCACCTGCCTCTGCCTCGCATACTGCTAGGATTACAGGCATGAGCCACCGTGCCTGGTGTGGGACCCTTGAAGTAAAAAACATTTCTTGGGGCTCGGCGCCCATGGCTCAACAGGCTAAGGCACCAGCCATGTACACCTAAGCAGGCAGGTTTGAATCCAGCCTGGGCCCGCCAAACAACAATGATGGCTGCAACAAAAAAATGGCTGGGCATTGTGGCGGGTGCCTGTAGTTCCAGCTACTTGGGAGGCCGAGGCAGGAGACTCGCTTGAGCCCAGGAATTGGAGGTTGCTGTGAGCTGTAATGCCACAGCACTCTATCCAGGATGACAGCTTGAAGCTGTATCTCAAAAAAAAAAACAAAACAACAAAACATTTCTTGGTTAAGAAAGTTTGGAAAAAACTGCCTTTTTTTTGAGATTTGTAGAGGTGACCTTCAACAAAGAACCTTACCCTGGGTTTCTCAGGTTTTGTGAGCCTCTTCAGTTAACACTAACATCATACAGGGATATTCTGCATTTGTGACTTTGGGAAAAGCTGATTATTTGGCATTGTTGCTGGCGACAGGTTAGACCCATGTTTCTTTTCATACAGTTTAGAGAGGACCTGGAAGAGACTTTCGCATTTTTGAGGGGCAGGTGTGTTGAATTTCATAACATCATGCCTCGGTGTGTGTGGTCCCAGACCTTTTCATTATGAGAGCTCATGTTTCCAGGAATTTTTCTTGAATCGATTATTTTTCTTCTTACCTGATTTTCTCTTTTTGGAAATCCTGGCTGCTGATGCTTTGGGAACCAAGTAGGGGAAGAGGGCTAAGGGCTCAACATTTAGTATTTCCTTTACTGAATCACAGTGTGCTCGAGGGTCCCAGTCGTGCCGTGTTATTGTCTGCGTAGAACAAACCTCTAGGCCAGAATGGAAAGAAGTAGGTCTCTGCCACAGCAGAGGGGTAAGGAAAATGGGGGTTTGACTGCTTCATAAGTAAATTTTCAAATCACCCCGGGCCTCAGTACTTTTTGTAGTTTCTGTAGTACACCTTAGTAGCTTTTGGGTTTTCCCTCTGCTGGCTTAGAATTTTGCTTTCTCCAGCCTGATACATCAGTTAGTCCTTCTCTGTTTTCCAGCTTTTAAAATGTGTTCTGTGTTCTTATTCTCTTTGTTACTTTGGATTTATGGCTTTTGGGGGTGGGGTTTGAGTTTAAATATGTGTCCAGTTTCCCTCCTTTAAACAGAAGTTGGATCTCTTATATATATGTATTTTTTTCCTTATAGTCAAGATCCTGCAGTTCTTCCAGTTTTGTATAGTGTTTTTTACTTAATTTTATTTATTTATTTTTTTGCGACAGTTTCACTATGTCGCCCTTGGTAGAGTGCTGTGGTGTTACAGCTCACAGCAACCTCAAACTCTTGGGCTTAAGCAATTCTCTTGCCTCAATCTCCCAAGTAGCTGGGACTACAGGCGCCCACCACAAGGCCCTGCTATTTTGTGTTGTAGTTGTCATTGTTGTTTGGCTGGCTGGGGCCAGGTTCTAATCCTCCAGCCTCGGTGTATGTGGCTGGTGCTGTAATCATTGTGCTACAGGTGTCAAGCCTGCTTAATTTTATTTTTATTTAATAGAGGTAAGGTCTTGCTTTGTTGCCGTGGCTGGAGTTCAGTGGTGTGATTATAGCTCACTGGACACTTGAACTCCTCCTGTCTCAGCCTTCTGAGTAGCACCTATAACTACAGGTGTGTGCCACTATGCCCAGCTAAATAATTTCTTTTTATTTTTCACATGGACCCTACTATGTTGATTCGGCTAGTCTTGAATTCCTGACCTCAAGCAGTCCTCCTGCTGTGACTTCCCAAAGTGCTGCGGTTGAGGTGCCCAGCCTCAATTTTATAACAGTTTTACCTTTCATTAAACATTATTTCTTTTCTTTCTTTCTTTCTTTTTTTTTTTTTTGTTTTTTGGAGACGGAGTCTCACTCTGTCTCCTTGTCTCTGGGTAGAGTGCAGTAGCATCATCATAGCTCACTGTAACCTCATACTGCAGAGTTCAAGTGATGCTCCTGCCTCAGCCTCCCAAGTAGATGACACTGCAGGCATATACCTCCATGCATGGCTGGGTTTTTTTTTTTTTTTTCTGGTTTTAGTAGAGGTAGGGTCTTGCTTTTTTCCTCAGGCTGGTTTCAAACTTCTGAGCTCAAGGAGTCCTCCTCTCTCAGCCCCCCAGAGTGCTAGGATTACAGGTGTGAGCCACCACACCTGACCAAAATTATTTCTGAATACTATTTTAATAGCTACATAAAATTATATCAGTGGACATAACACTGCCTACACTATTTGCTTTATTATTGTACTATTGTTGATTTGTAGTTTAAAAGAATGCAAAATGAACAAAATCATTAAATTTTTCCAATAATTTTGACTATTCCGTAGGCTAAAGCAGTATTGGGGAACTGATTCACAGGCTGTATCTGCCCACCTTCCCCTACCTGCCCCTGAGTTGCTATGAACTAAAAATGTCTCTTGCATTTTTAAAGGATTGTTAAAAAAAAAACCAAGAATGTGTGATAGAACACATGTAGCCTACGAAGCCTGAAGTATTTATCTGGCCCTTTATAGAAAAATTTTGCTGACCCCTAAGCTAGAATTTTGCTGACCCCTAAGCTAGAATTTAATAGTATTTAATTTAATTAAATACTAAACTACTAAGTAATATTTATACTATAAACCAGAAAATAAAGTCTACCTCTTAATCTTTCTAATTTGGATAATTGGTATGTGTGTGATTGCATACCTTTTCTTTTTGAGACAGAGTCTCACTATGTCATCCTCTGTAGAGTGCTGTGGCATCTCAGCTCACGGCACCCTCAAACTCTTGGGCTTAAGTGATTCTCTTGCCTCATCCTTCTGTAGACACCCTCACAACACCCAGCTATTTTTGTTGTTGTTGCTGCAGTTGTCATTGTTGTTTAGCTGGCCCAGGTTGGGTTTGAACTTGCCATCCTTGGTGTATGTGGCCAGCGCCCTAACTACTGTGCTATAGGCACCAAGCCTGCATACCTTTTTTAAAATACATTTATAAATACATATTTATGTTTGTATATTTTGTTGGTTTTATAAAAATAGGCTTCTCCTGTACATGTGGAACCACCACTTAAAATAATATAGCATAGACATACCATTGTGTTTCTTTTTTTCTTTTTTTTTTTTTTGAGAGTCTCAAGCTGTCGCCCTTGGTAGAGCGCTGTGGCATCACAGCTCACAATAACCTCAAACTCTTGGGCTTAAGCAATTCTCTTTCCTCAGCCTCCCATGTAGCTGGGACTACAGCCACCTGCCACACGCCCTGCTATTTTTTTTTTTTTATTGTTGCAGTTGTCATTTTTTTTTTGGTAGAGACAGAGTCTTACTTTATTGCCCTCGGTAGAGTGCTGTGGAGTCACAGCTTATAGCAACCTCCAACTCCTGGGCTTAGGCGATTCTCTTGCCTCAGCCTCCTGAGCAGCTGGGACTACAGGTGCCCGCCATAATGCCTGACTGTTTTTCTGTTTTGCAGTTCAGCCGAGGCCGGGTTTGAACCTGCCACCTTCGGTATATGGGGCTGGCACCCTACTTGATGAACCACGGATGCCGCCCCGTCATCGTTGTTTTAGCTGGCCCAGGCTGGGTTCAAACCTGCCAGCCCTGATCAGTGTATGTGGCCTATACCCTACCCACTGCGCTACGGGCACCGCCCATACTGTGTTTCTTATATACAGATCTGTCTCATTCTTTTTAACGGCCCCATAGTATGGATTTACCATAATGTATTTTAATTATTACCAAATTGAGGATATTTAGACTATTTCCATCTTTTCCCAATTAAAAGTAACACTATAGTTAATATGCTTTGGCATTTATCCTTGCACATTTTTGCAAGTATTTAAGAATAGTTTCCTAGAAGAAAATTATTGGGTTAAAGCAAATGTACAGGCCCTGAGCAGTGGCTCATGCCTGTAATCCTAGCACTTCGGGAGGTGAAGGCAGGAGGATTGCTTGAGGTCAAGAGTTTGAGGTAGCAGTGAGCTATAATGATATACCACTGCACTCTAGCCCTGGCAAGAAAGTGAGATTCTGTCTCAAAAAAAAGAAAACCACATACAAAGTGCATGCTAAGCTGCTCTCTAATTTAGCACATGTGTCCTTTTTCCATATCTTTATGAGTACTATATATCTATCTTAATTTATATATTATCTATTTTTAATTTTTAGTAATTTCATGTAAATTTTAATTTCCCAATCATTAGTGATATTAAACATCTTTCATGTGCCTACTAGCCATTTATAGTTACTATGTGCTTTGCCTGATATTATAATATAACCATTTTTAAGGCTTCTGATAAATGCATCATATTTTTCTAAAAGCAGTTGCATTGATTTATATTTCTCCAAGATTGTTCAAGAGTGTCTTTGTCATTACACACAAAATTTTGCAAACATTTTGATGCCAAAACTTATTCTCTCTTACACTAAATGGGTTCTTTTTAGGCAATTTTCGTTCTGCTCTCAATGATGCGACAGCTGCCAGAAAGCTAAAACCCTGCCACCTCAAAGCAATAGTAAGAGGTAAGTCTTGTAGAACTATAGTATAATTGTCATTATGGAAACACTAGCACTCACTGTACCAAAAGTTGATATTTGAAGCTTTGATACCAAGGTGCTAGGATACTAATGAAGTCACGTTATTTTTGTAATCTTGATATTAAATTCCCATTCCTTATCAACAGCAACATGCCACTTTTAAAAGAATACCTTAGAGAATGATCTAACCCTTTATATTTTAAGAATTTGTAGAGAAATTGAAACTCCATATTTTAAATTAATAATGATTCAAATTAATTAAAAGAAAGCAGCTCCAAAAGTCACATTCTAATTTTTTTCCATAGTAGCTGATTGAAAGGTGAGATCTTCAAATGCCATGTTAATGTTAATTAAAAGATAAGTTATGGGACCTTTGCTGATAACTCTGATGCTTTAGTGTTCCCAGATTATTTTTTTCTCCTGTATTCTGACCTTTTTGTGTAATAACAGTGCTTTTATTACTTTTATACTTCACCTTTTCTTTGAGAATCTCATAGAAAATCTCTTTGCAAACTTTAATTTATTCATCACATATTAATCTCCCCTTATTCCCATGGACCTGCTTAAAATGCTTTATTGAAGTTGTGCCTCTTCAGATGCTCTTGGTTGTGGAGTCGTAAGTAGATCCCCATCCCTCAGCTGCAGGGAAAGAAGTTACCAAACAAAGATTAGCAGGGAAATTGAGTGTAGTCCTGTGGAATTAGCCTCCGGCTGAAATTGTATAATGCTTGGTTCAATTGTTAGTTTTATTTTCCAATATGATCTTGGTAAGACACCCACTCTGAGTATCAGTTTACTCATCTCTGCAAGATGGGGTTAGACTCTGTTGACATCGGCTCGGCGCCTGTAGCTCAACGGGCTAAGGCGCCAGCCACATACACCTGAGCTGGAGGGTTCAAATCCAGCCCAGCCCCGCCAAACAACACTGACGGCTGCAACCAAAAAATGGCTGGGTGTTGTGGCGGCAAGAGACTCACTTGAGCCCAGGAATTGAAGGTTGCTATGAGCTGTGATGCCATGGCTCTCTATGGCAGCTTGAGGCTCTCAAAAAAAAAAAAAATTTAGACTCTGTTGACATCTAAGCCCTTACTATTCTGTGATTGTGCAATTTTGTGGAAAGCCTATAAAGGTTAATTTTAGAAAAATGAACGTCATTACATTAATTTTTTATTTGTATTTATTTACTTATTTTTTAAATTTAAAGACAAAGTCTCACTCTGTTGCCCAGGCTGGATTGTGGTGGTGTGATCATAGGTCACTGTAGCCTCAAGACTTCTGGGCTTTAGCAGTCTTCCTGCCTTAGCCTCCCAAGGAGCTGGGACTATAGGCATGAGCCACCATGCCTGGCCTAAGAAAATTCTTGATAGAAAAGAGAGGCAGCTTTTGTTCTCATAAAGAACAAAATTAGGAGAGAGTCTTTGATCTTGCCAATACCTTGACAAATGGCTGAGGCAAATTCATTCTGGTCTCCATTTTAAAAGTCCTCTGAGATGGGCTTTATTCTTCCTGTTTGCAGCTGAGGACTCTGAGGCTCCGAGGTACTTGGTTCTTTGCCTAAGGTCTAGGTTCTCAACCTGGGGGTTGCGACCCACAGGAACTGTCTTAAAAGGCAGTGGCATTAGGAAGGTTGAGAACCACTGGTCTAGCTGGCGCATGACTTGCCAGATCTGTCTGATTCCTAATCTTGTGCTCTTTGCCAGGAAGCTGTAGCTTTCCCTCCTTTAGGAGGTCTTAATACCAGGGAGACTTATAGGAGTTTTAAGCTACATGGGGTCTAGGGGTCTTTCTGATGTAGGATACAAAAAAATACTCTTTCTTATCCAGGGACAGCAGTAGTAGGGGAATTATCCTTCATTTTCCCATCAAGGTGCAGCTGGTCGCTGGTGGGTGTGGGAGTCCTGCTCATGGCAGGCTCCTTCCAGGTGTATTTTTCCTGGATTTTAAGGGCTCTGGGTCCTACAGGTGCTCTTTGCCATCTGGAACTGAAACACTTTGCTGAAGCTGTGAACTGGTGTGACGAGGGGCTGCAAGTAGATGCCAAAGAGAAGAAGCTTCTGGAAGTGAGGGCTAAAGCAGACAAGCTAAAGGTTTGTGAAAGTTAGCAGCCAATTAGCATTAATTATTTGTTCCCAGATTATGTCTCTCAGGTCATTGTAAACTTTTTCTTTAAAACTTTGTTTCTTTACATCAAAAGCCAAACTGTACATGGTGGTTCCTGCCTGTAATTCTAGTGTTCCAGGAAACTGAGATTGGAAGAGCTAGAGCGCCAGCCACGTACACTAGAGCTGGCAGGTTGGAGCCCAGCCCAGGCCTGCTGAACAACAATGACAACTGCAACAAAGAAATAGCTGGGGCTTGGCGTCTGTGGCTCAACGGGCTAAGGCGCCAGCCACGTACACCTGAGCTGGCGGGTTCGAATCCAGCCCGGGCCTGCCAAACAACAATGATGGCTGCAACCAAAAAATGGCCAGGCGTTGTGGCGGGCGCCTGTAGTCCCAGCTACTTGGGAGGCGGAGGCAGGAGACTCGCTTGAGCCCAGGAATTGGAGGTTGCTGTGAGCTGTGATGC
>CAUYON010085648.1:0-10060 GCA_963573935.1 Arctocebus calabarensis | reverse complement strand
TAAGGCAATATATTGCATTATATATATTTTTCTTTTCAGAGTACCACCTGGTGTTCAGGCAATATATTACATTATACATTATACATATGGTTTTTCATTTCTGGAGCGCCACCTGGAGTCCATAAAATATATTACATTTTACAGATATATTTTAAAAATTTCTTTCTTTCTTTCTTTCATTCTGTGAATATCCAGATTTTTTTAAACAGTTTTTTTCTACTTTTCTTTTTTATTTCCTCCCTTTTCCCTTTTTATGGCTTTATCTGGTGAGGCTCTGTCTCAAAAAAAAACACAAAAACATACATACAAATTAAACTTAACCAAAGAGGTGAAAGACTTGTACACTGAAAATAATAAAACATTGATGAAGGAAATTAAAGGAGACACAAATAAATGGAAACATGACTCATACTGATAGACTAGAAGAATAGTGTAAAAATGTTCATACTACCCAATGTGGTCTATAGATTCAATGCAATGCCTATCAAAATCCCAATGTCGTTCTTTACAGAAATAGAAAAAAAATCCTAAAATTCATAAGGAACTATAAGACTCCAAATAGCCAAAGGAATCTTCAGCAAGAACAAAGCTGGAGGCATCACATTTCCTGATTTCAAAATACACTACAAAGCAACAATAATCAAAACAACACGACTCTGGCATAAAAACAGACATATAAACCAATGGAAAGAATAGAGGCCTTGGAACTAAATCCATATATTTAAGTTATCTGATCTTCAACAAGTGTGTCAAGAACATGCCATGAAAAAAAGGTCATTCTCTTCAATAATGGTGCTGAGAAAACTGGATATCCACATGTAGAAGTATGAGATTGGACCATTTTGCACTGCATATAAAAATGCAAATGGACTTAAATGAGAGACCTAAAACAGTAAAATAACTAGAATAAAATGTAGGGAAAAGTTTCTTTCTCTTTTCTTCTTCTTTTTTTTTTTTTTTTGAGACAGAGTTTCTCTTTATTGCCCAGACTAAAGTGCAATTATATAATAGCTCATGGCAACCTCAAATTCTCGGGCTCAAGCAAATCTCCTGTCTCAGCCTCCCAAGCAGCCGTGACTACAGGTATACACCACAATGCCCAGCCAATTTTTTTTTTTTTTTTTTTGCAGTTTTTGGCTGGGGCTGGGTTTGAACCATACACCTCCAGGATATGGGGCCAGCGCCCTATTCTTTTGAGCCACAGGTGCCATCCTGCCCAGCTAATTTTTAAATTTTTTGCAGCGACAGGATTTTAGCTACATTGCTCAGGATGGTCTCAAACTCCTGGCTTCAAGTGATCCTCCAATCTCCACCTTCCAAAGTGCTATGATTATAGGTAGGAGCTGTTGTTCCTAGACTGGAAAAGCTTCTTGACTTTAGTCTGGGCAATTATTTTTATAGATATACCACCAAAAGCACAGGAAGCAAAAGTGAAAACAGACAAATTGGCTTGCATCAAACTATAAAGCTTTGGCACGGCAAAAGAAACAATCAACAGAGTGAAAAGGCAATTTATGGAATAAGATTATTTGCAAACCATATTTGAAATTTATAAGAAACTCAAACAACTCAATGGCAAAAAGAAAAAAAATCAGAATCTGATTTAGAAAATGAACAAATGACCTGATATTTCTTGAAAGAAGACACACAAATGGCCAATAAGCATGAAAAAATGCCCAACATCACCAAACATCTGAGAAATGCAAATCAAAACTACAAGGAGGTATCACCTCACACCTGTGAGAATTTTAATATCAAAAAGACAAAAGACAAGTGTTAGCAAGGATGTGGAGAAAAAGGAACCCTTGTTCACTGCTGGTGAGAATATAAATTAGTATAGCCATTATACAAAATGATATGGAGATTCCTCAAAAAATTATAAATAACACTACCACATGATCCAGCAATACTATTTCTGGGTATATATTCAAATGAAATTAGTATCTTGAAGAGATAGGTGCATGCCCGTGTTCACTGTAGTATTATTCACAGCACCCAAGACATGGAAACAATCTAAATGCCCACTGACAGATGAATGGTTAAATAAAATGTGGTATGTAGGTATGCGGGTATGTATGATGACATAGCATTCAGCCATTGTATATGTATAGTAAAAGTTCTGGTTATATACTTTAAATATATACAATCTTTTGGTCAATTATACCTCAATAAAGCTAAAAATAAGTAAACAGTGGGTCACACATCCAATGCCAGCACTTTGGGAGGCTGAGGTAGGCAGATCACATGAGCTCACAGATTCAAGACCAGCCTGAATTAAAGTGAGACCCCATCTCTAAAAATAGCTGAGTGTTGTGGTGAGCGCTCGTAGTCCCAGCTCTACAGGGAGGCTGAAGCAAGAGAATTGCTTGAGCCCAAGAGTTAGAGGTTGCTGTGAGCTATGATGCCTGAGTGCTCTACCGGGGGCAACAAAGTGAGACTCTGTCTCAAAAAAAAAAAAAGTAAATAAATAGAAAATAAAATTGATGATACACTCACATGATGTAAGAGTTAAAAATACAAAAGGATATACCTCCCTCTCATCCCTATCTCTCGGCTACCTTGAAAACCATAAATGTTCCTGACTTCTTCAGTACTCCTTTAGAGATATCAATTCCATTTCAAGAAATTATACATATACGCACACAGATATGTCCCTTTTCTTCTCTTTTTTTGAAGAAATATTAGCAGATGGCAGACA
This sequence comes from Arctocebus calabarensis, assembly GCA_963573935.1. Classification (NCBI taxonomy): domain Eukaryota; kingdom Metazoa; phylum Chordata; class Mammalia; order Primates; family Lorisidae; genus Arctocebus; species Arctocebus calabarensis. The sequence goes on along the minus strand of CAUYON010085648.1, from coordinate 7,362 downwards.
TAACTCTGTACTACGTCTTTTTCACATTTTGTGTTTAATATGTCCCTTTTCTTCTCTTTTTTTGAAGAAATATTAGCAGATGGCAGACATAACAGTACTATGTCTTTTTCACATTTTGTGTTTATTTCATATCAGTATATAAAGTGTTTTTTTCTCAAAGGATAAAGGAGAATTGTGTTTTTTTATTTAAAAAAAATTGCTGGGCAGCATCTGTGGCTCAGCTAGTACGGTGCTGGCCCCATATACCGAAGGTGGCAGGTTCAAACCCAGCCTCAGTCGAACTGTAAAACAAAAAAATAGCCAGACATTGTGGTGGGCACCTGTAGTCCCAGCTACTCGGGAGACTGAGGCAAGAGAATCACCTAAGCCCAGGAGTTGGAGGTTGCTGTGAGCTGTGTGATGCCACGGCACTCTACCGAGGGTGATAAAGTGAGATTCTGTCTCTACAAAAAAAATTGCTTCGTAGTATTCTATTGTCTGGATATATCATAATTTATTTATCTAGTCTTCTATTAAACATGTAGGTAACTTTCCATATTTTATCAAATGCAGCAGCGATGAATTACCTTATACATACATTTTATACATTTGCAAGTAGAGTCAATTCTCATTATTCCCAGTACAGCTACATTTCCTAATGTTGCTGCAAAAACTAAATTAGCAAATAACAAATCATTGGCTCAAGGGGAAACACAGGGTTAACTCCCTGTGAGTCTCTGGTCATTACATTTTCATCCACTAATGCAGAGTGCAATTTAAGTTCGTGTGCAATTTAGAATAGTTTAACATAGGCTCGGCGTCTGTGCTCAACGGGCTAAGGCGCCAGCCACGTATACTGAGCTGGCGGGTTCGAATCCAGCCCAGGCCCACCAAACAACAATGACGGCTGCAACCAAAAAATGGCCGGGCGTTGTGGCGGGCGCCTGTAGTCCAAGATACTTGGGAGGCGGAGGCAAGAAAATCGCTTGTGTCTAGGAGTTGGAGGTTGCTGTGAGCTGTGACGCCACAGCACTCTATTTAGGAAGACAGCTTGAGGCTCTGTCTCAAGGAAAAAATAAAATAAAATAAAATAAAATAGTTTAACATAGTAAACTGCATACAAACTTTATGGACACCCTGTATAACTTTGTTTCAAATGTGTTTCTATGTAAAGGTACTAACAAAAGGCACAAAAACATTGCGCTAAATATGAGAGCTAAAATAAAAGGGGCAAAGCATTACCTTGTTCAACCTCAGCTGGGAAAGTGTGTGCAGAAATTAAAATTTTTGATCACTCTGCACAGTCCATGTCTATGAATGATTGTGAAAACTCTATAAGTATTGATGTGGGGGTTACAGATAAACCTTAGTTGAGTAGGGGAACTCACAAATACAAATCCTCTAATAATAACAATCAACTGTATACCCACAGGATTACCTGTTAGAAGGAGAATTTCTGGATCAAAGGCCATATACATTTATAATTAAGAGATATGGCCAAGTTGGTATACACAGAAATTGTACTAATTTATATTCTGCCAATGATAAACACATAGTATGCTCTTTATTTTAAGCAATAAAAGAAGAAATAAAAATTAAATAATTTCATTATATTAGTCACTGGAAAAAGTGGCATGAAAAAAGTTTAGAAGAATGCTAAATTAACACTGTGTGTGGTGTCTGTATTTCATATAATTTATGCACTGTTAGCTAAAATACAGATTTTGGGGGGGGTGAAATTTATGTATATTTGTCATTTTTACAATAAAATATTGAGATTAAAAGTAATTTAGATTTCAAACTTCTCTAAATTTTCCTATTTTTCAGTATTAAATCACAATGAAAGCTCAGAGATTTAATATAACTTCCAGGAAATGTACTGGACTTAGTTCACAATGTCCTGTTCTTTTTATATCTTTGTCTACACCAGCAGTTTCAAAAGCTGGAGAGCTTTTGAAAACATAACAGGATTCCCCTGTCTCAGACCTAGTGAGTCAGAATCTCTGGGGAAAGAGCCAAGAAATCTTTATTTTTAAAAAGTGTATAGATGATATTTAGGAACAAATAGTCAGATGATGTAAAGTCACACAACAATGTCAAAGCATTGTTAAATGTACAATCATGTTTGATGTTATTAAACTTCTTAGAGCATAATACCTAAGAAAATATTAAAAAACCACCTGTGGCTCAAAGGAGTAGGCACCAGCCCCATATACCTGAGGTGGTGGGTTCAAATCTAGCCCCAGCCAAAAACAGCAAAAAAAAAAAAAAAAAAAAAAGAAAGAAAAAAGCTGAACAGACAAGTTTTCTGTCTTCTATTAATCAAAATAGTAAACAGAAGTGCCTACTCTATACTTGTTTGAGATATAAGACATTTAAAAATAACCTGATGAAATGTATTACAATTTCCTTTCATAATTTCTACTTCAAGGATTAGCTTACCTGTAAAAATAAGAGCACCCTCGGACAGTGTTGTGGGTATAGTGCTCCATGGTCTTTTCATTGCCATAATCCTCTGAGGGATCAGACCAAAGCAGGTCACACACTGGCCCAAAGGCAGGAGGTTCAGTAAACCTGTCTAACTAAAAGATAGACAAAAACCAAAAGAAAAAAATCAGAAAAGCAAAAGGGCTCTTAGAAAGTAGGATGTGTCAAAAACAAAGAAACAAATAAACAACAAAAACCTTTCCATCCACAAGGCTCTATTAAGATAAAAGGTAAATGCCTAAAGGATTTTCCATCAAGAAAAAAAATACTTAATGAATTTTGTTACACAATTTTTATTACTTTTCTGTAATAAATTCTTACATTCTTGTCATCTAATTTTATTTTATTTTATTTTATTTTTTTGAGACAGAGCCTCAAGCTGTCACCCTGGACGGAGTGCCGTGGCATCACAGCTCACAGCAACCTCCAATTCCTGGGCTCGAGTGAGTCTCCTGCCTCCGCCTCCCAAGTAGCTGGGACTACAGGCGCCTGCCACAACGCCTGGCCATTTTTTTTTTTAGGTTGCAGCCGGCATTGTTGTTTGGCGGGCCCGGGCTGGATTGGAACCTGCCAGCTCAGGTGTACGTGACTGGCGCCTTAGCCCGCTGAGCCACAGGCGCCGAGCCTCTTGTCATCTAATTATACTGTAGAAAAGCACCCAGTTACATCCTTATCTTAAAGTAGTACTCATTCAATTTGAATGTGAAATCAACCACTATTGAGACATACTATTTTAGCAAGATTTGTTACCATGAGAGCAGGAAGGTTTTATAATGGTTCTGTTTCTTATTTACCTCATTCCGAAGGAGATTTCTTCATTTTAAAAAATGCTAACTTTATTTTGTAAGGGCATTTATCCTTTCTGTTTATCCTTTCCATTCTATGTAACAGAGGCATTTTAATATAAGTTATTAACTTAAGCCTTTAGTTATTGCTACTTTAATTAAAAGCATGAAAACCAAAAGGAAAGAAGTAACCAGAATAGCTCAGTGCTAAGAAAAGAACTTCTACTGAGTGAAAGAGGAGCTTTTTATTAATACAATTGATTCAGAATAATAAAATTCAAAATTTACTATGTAAAAGAGAAATCCTGATTATTTTCAAGATGATAAAGGCAGGAGGTAAGTCAGTACATACAGGTATTAACCTCTTATCCTAGGGAGACTGACTTTAATTTAGAGATAACAATTTTATCAATAGAAAAATCTTTAGTTTCAGTACTTATAAGAGAGGTAAGGCAATACAATGGTAAAGAAGAGATGGTCATGTAGAATAATGTAAGCGAAAAAAATAGTTATCCTTTTTCAATAATGAAGATACAGAATCTTAGAAATAGTAATCATTACATAAGGCAAGCAATTAAGAGTCAAAAATCAATAAATTTCAGAGCTGGCACAGACCTCAGACCATCCATTCCACCTTCCTCATTTCATAGAGAAGAATATACAACTAACAGATTAAGTGATTTGGTCAAGGTTACATTAATGGCAGGACTGGAATTAGCACCCTGGCTTCTTTTCTGTGACATAATTTAAAGTTTTAGGGCTATACTCTGAGAATGTTAAGTTTCTAGCTGGTAAAAGCACAAATTTCATAAAAAATTATAGGAAATTTCTGGTAGATATATATAATATCAAAATGGTAACAGTAGTTATCTTGCAATAGTGAAGTCACAGGTAATTTTCTTTTTTGAGACATAGTCTTGCTCTGTAGCCCACCTGGGCTACAGTATAGTACTGTCATCATAGTTCACATCAACCTCAAACTTGTGAGCTCAAGCGATCGTCCTGCTTCAGCTTCCTATGTAACTGGGAGTACAGGCATGCACCACCAAGACTGGCTAATTTTTTCTATTTTTAGTAGAGACAGGTTCTTGCTGTTATTCAGGCTGGTCTTGAACTTCTGAGCTCAAGTGATCCTCCTGCCTCTACCTTCCAAAGTGCTGGGATTAAGCCACTTACCCAGCCCATTTTCTTTAAAATCTGTATTTAAAAAATTTCAGTTCAAAATATAGTGGTTAACTTCGAATAAAAAAAATTAAAAAGATAAACTCTATGAGACTAAGAAAAAGTCACTTTGGCTCAGCATCTGTAGCTCAGTGGGTAAGGTGCTGGCCACATACACCAGGGATGGTGGGTTTGAACACAGCCCAAGCCTGCTAAACAATGACAACTACAACAAAAAAATAGCTGGGTGTTGTGGCGGGTGCCTGTAGTCCCAGCTACTTGGGAGGCTGAGGCAAGAGAATCGCTTAAGCCTGAGAGTTTGAGGTTGCTGTGAGCTATGATGCCATAGCACTCTACCCAGGACAACATAGTGAGACTTTGTCTCAAAAAAAAAAAAAGAAAAGGGCTCGGCGCCTGTTGGCTCAACGGGCTAAGGCACCAGCCACGTACACCTGAGCTGGCGGGTTCGAATCCACCTCCAGGACCTGCCAAACAACAATGACGGCTGCAACCAAAAAATGGCCGGGCGTTGTGGCGGGCGCCTATAGTCCCAGCTACTTGGGAGGCAGAGGCAAGAGACTCGCTTGAGCCGAGGAATTGGAGGTTGCTATGAGCTGTGATGCCATGACACTCTATCCAGGGTGACAGCTTGAGGCTCTGTCTCAAAAAAAAAAAAAAAAAAGAAAGAAAAGGAAAGAAAGCAAGAAAAAGTTACTTACTCTCTTTATGTCATCTAAACAAGTAATTTCAGGTGACATTCCTCCATGTACACAGAGAAACTGCTGGTTTAAGAGGGCAGCTAGTGGAAGACAGTCAAATGTATCCATACAAGCATCATACACCTTTTCAGAATATTTGATTCGACCTACCAAAAAAAGGAAAAATAGTCAAAGGAAGAAAAGCTAAAATGTTACCATATTTAAAAAGGACATAAGCCAGGAGAATATGAAGTTATTTTAAAGCCATTTATTTCACACATCTTTGAAAATAATCATCTTTGTAAAACTTTTGGAAAAGCTATATATGAAGGGTTAACAAAATCTCTTTCCTTCTCTTAAAGACAAGTATGACCTTGTATTTTCTAGTGCTGTTACCCTGGAAACCTGATAAGGTGACTGCCAGCTGTGTTCTTAGGCTGAATTACCTAACTACTTGGTAAGAAGCTATAGCTTTGGGTTCCTCTAAAGGCAGTAACTCATAACTGGTTATATCCCTTGTGGGTCTCTGCAGCTATGCTAATAAAGCTTTTACAAGATATATTGACACTTGGGCAGCGCCTGTGGCTCATCAAGTCGGGCGCCAGCCCCATATACCGAAGGTGGTGGGTTCAAACCCAGCCTTGGCCGAACTGCAAAAACAGAAAAATAGCTGGGTGTTGTGGAGGCTGAAGCAAGAGAATCGCCTAAGCCCAGGAGTTGGAAGTTGCTGTGAGCTGTGTGACACCACAGCACTCTACTGAGGGCGATAAAGTGAGATTCTGTCTCTACAAAAAAAAAGAAAAAAGATATATTGACACTTGTGATGCATGAGGCTTCTAAGCCAGGTGGCTTCCTAACCTGTCCAACATGAATACTGTTTCTATGTACTTGAGCTGTGACTAGGATGGGGAAATGGAGGGAGGCAAGAGAGGCAAAAAGCCTCTGGATGGCCATATGCACTTCTATAAGGATTACTCCACTGCTGCACCCTTCCTGATCTATATCTTTCTAATAAGTAGACAGATAACAAGTATGGTCCATGGCAGTCTTCTGAGTCTGAATATTTTACTGGTCTTAAAAGATCCCCTGAGGAAGCTGACAAAATATAAGTAGAAACTGGAGTTTTAATAGACATCAATAAAATGCCAATAATCTGGCTCGGCACCTGTGGCTCAACGGGCTAAGGCGCCAGCCATGTACACCTGAGCTTGCGGGTTCGAATCCAGCCCGGTCCGCCAAACAACAATGACGCCAACCCAAAATATGGCTGTGTGTTGTGGCGGGCGCCTGTAGTCCCAGCTACTTGGGAGGCGGAGGCAGGAGACTCGCTTGAGCCCAAGAATTGGAGGTTGCTGTGAGCTGTGATGACACAGCACTCTATCCAGGGTGACAGTTTGAGGCTTTGTCTCAAAAAAAAAAAAAAAAGAAAGAAAGAAAAGAAAAAATGAAAACCCTAAAAGCCAGAGTTCCCTATTGCTAAAGTAATTCCTTTATTAAGAATACTAAGCTTGGCTCGGCACCTGTGGCTCAACAGGCTAAGGCGCCAGCCACGTACACCTGAGCTCGTGGGTTCGAATCCAGCCCCGGCCCGCCAAACAACAATGATGGCTGCAACCAAAAAAATGGCTGGGCATTGTGGCGGGTGCCTATAGTCCCAGCTACTTGGGAGGCGGAGACAATAGACTCGCTGGAGCCCAGGAATTGGAGGTTGCTATGAGCTGTGATGTCAGAGCACTCTATCCAGGGTAATAGCTTGAGGCTCTGTCTCAAAAGAAAAAAAAAAAAAAGAATCCTAAGCTTGGCACCTGTGGCTCAAATGGCTAAGGCACCAGCCATATACACTTGAACTGGCGGGTTCAAATCCAGCCCCGGTCCACCAAACAACAATGACGACTGCAACTTAAAAATAGCCAGTCATTGTGGTGGGTGCCTGTGGTCCCAGCTACTTGGGAGGCTGAGGCAAGAGAATTGCTTAAGCCCAGGAGTTGGAGGTTGCTCTGAGCAGTAATGCCACGGCACTCTACCCAGGGCGAAAGCTTCAGGCTCTGTCTAAAAAAAAAAAAAAAAAAAAAAAAAAGAATCCTAAGCTTGACTATAGGAGAGAATTTAAATATATATTAATTCATGCTCCATAACATCTTACATTGATAAAAATGCCTCTTAATCCTAAGAATGATTCAGAAAAATTCCTTAGCCTACCTTCAAAAAGGATGCCAAATATGGAGAAAGCAAGCAAGCAATATTAAGCCATT
>CAUYON010085647.1:0-44087 GCA_963573935.1 Arctocebus calabarensis | reverse complement strand
GGGTATATACCCAGTAAAGGAATTATAGGGTCAAATGGCAAGTCTATTTTTAGATCTTTGAGTATTCTCCAAACGTCTTTCCAAAATGGATGTATTAGTTTACATTCCCACCAGCAATGTAGAAGTGTTCCCTTTTCTCCAAAAACCTCGTGAACAAACTTCTACCTTCCCACTTTTCTTCTGTACCTTCCTTACCTCTCTCGGCTTGCACAGAATTAGGCCCTTTCTCTGATTAGACTTTGGCTTTAGGGAACGTGACCGCTGTGTTGTCCTTCTATCTGGATTGTTCAAACTTTTCATATTGGTGATAAAATTATTTCAGTTACTAATCATTCTTTCCTTCACTGGAGTAGTATTTCCCTCGGGAACTTTTCCTTTGTGTTCACACCAGGCTAACACTTCGACCCCAGAAGCTCAGCATTTGGCACCTCCCAGCTCTTCACACACCTCCCCACGAAGCTTGGTCATTTCTAGCTTGTGAGTAAACGTGTGAGACATACGGCTGGCTCTTCCTTCCACTTGAGCACTTAGAAGCCATCCTGTGCTTATTAATTAGCCTGATTTTAATATTCTGGTATCTCAGGGAATGGGAAGGCCCAGTGACGGGGAAAACATATGGGGCAGACTGTTGGTTGAGCAGTCAGAACAGGCACATTTATCGATTAAGTTCATTGTCTTATATGAGCATGTGCCATGATGCTCTAAAATAATATCAACATCAAAGGTCACTGATTACAGACAGTCATAACAAGTCAATAATAATGAAAATGGCAATAATTCTGTGAGATTCACTAACACAGAGACACAAAGTGAATCCTGCTGCTGGAATGGATGGTGCCAGTGGGCTTGTCTGAACCAGGATCGCCACAAATATTCAACTTAGAAAAAATACAGTATCTGTGAGGGGAAGCAAAGCAAAGCTTGGTTAAATGAGGTGTGCTGCTACGTAAAATGTCAGTTATAATAGCAACAATCATTATAAAGTGTCTCAATGATGCCAACAATAGCTATGTAATACTATATATGGAGCACATTAAAACTGTATTGAAAGGCATTAAAAATGAATACTGTCTTCTTTAGAGAAGTTTCACTTCAAGTCCCTTTCCCACCCTGCGATGGGATCACTTACCCTTTTGTTGCCAATACGCTTGAATTCTCTGTGTATTCTGGTTATTAAACCTTTGTCTGAGGCATAACCTGCAAATATTTTCTCAATTTCCAATTTTTAGAGCTCTGCACAGTAAGCTCTAAAGAGTGGTGTGCTGGTATGTGGATCTCCGGGGGGAGGGGGGGCATGTTCTAGTTTGTAGCATGTCACCATGATGCTGTATTGTAAATGCTTCCTTCATGGCTGATTTCAAGATACTGACATGACATTACTGAATCTGAAGTTGGGAAGACATGTGAATACTCACCACTCGAGAGCCAAGGAAGCATCTCTAGTTGCCGTTGCCTGTGTTGTTAACAGCATATGAATTTTTAAAATTTAGTAATATACCTTACTTAATCTAATATATCAAAAATGTAATTTCAACATGTAATCAAAATCTTTTTATTTGTTTTTTTGAGATACAGTCTCACTCTGTTGCCCTAGGTTCGAGTGCTGTGGCTTCAGCTTAGCTCATGGCAACCTTAAACTCCTGTGTTCAAGCAGTCCTGCCCCTCAGCCTCCCAAGTAGCTGGGACTACAAGCCCTTGGCACAATGCCCAGTTCATTTTTCTGTTTTTAGTACAGACAGGGTCTTTTTTTTTTTTTTAAATACATGTATTTTATTATTCTTCATTACATTATTTCCCCCCTCCCCCCCGCCCAGTGGTAAGACAGAATTTATTTACAGAAAACACTAAAGCTCCTGGTAGAGGGAGAGAATTCAAGTGGGGAGAGAGAAGCTCTCTCTGTTTCTCTCCTGGTCTCTCCCTGTCTCCTTCTTTAGGCCTTTAGTTTCAGGGTATATATAGGTGTATGGGTTCCTTGGCCAGGAAACGAATGAATATAGTCCCTTCCCCAGGGGGCAAGGTGAATGAATGTATCAATGAATGGATATAGTCCATTCATGGATTGAGACTTAGGAAATTCACAAGAAATTGACCTAGGCATAGGAAATGGCCTATACTTCCTGAAAACAGACCCAGGTTACTGTGAGTTGGTAATTTTGTGTGTGTGTGTGTATACACACACATATTTATTTATCATTCAAATACCTCTCTGTAGGCAGTGCCCTTCAGCTTGATAGAAGTTATACTTGGGCTAAGAATAGCCACATTTAGTCCTAAGTGTAAAGTGAAGGAGAAACCAAGGAACAAGTGTCTCCTCGCAGACAGGGTCTTGCTCTTACTCAGGCTGGTCTTGAACTCTTGAGCTCAAATGATCCTCCTGCCTATGCCTCTCAGATCCCTAGGATTATAGGAGTGAACCACTGCATCCAGCCAAAAAAATTTTAAAGTTAATAATGAGATGTTATGTTCTTTTTCATAAAGTCTGTGCATATATACTTTTAAACAATTTTTTATTGATGCATAACAGATGCCCATAGTTTGAGGGTACATGTGATAATTTAATACAGTCGTATAATTTGTAAAGATCAAATCAGTGTACTTGGGATATCTATCACCTTAAAATATTTTAACTGAGTAAACTTTAATCTGTATTCCAAAACATTCTACACTAGTTTTACACTAAATATTCTACACTAAAGACATTATAAATGTATACATACCCTCTTTTCTCTTGCATCCAGAGTTTTAGGCAAATCAATATCCTTGGCAACTGAGCATCATGTGATTGCCAGGAAATCCAGTATAACAGCTTTACTCTCTCCTTTAGAGTCTTTGCTCTCTAAATGAATACAGAGATTAGACCAAAAAAACTCCACAATTGGAGTGATGCCTTCTTCTCGGGTTTCTTTCTAACAAGTCATGTGTTCTTGGACTAAATAGGAAAAAAGCAGAGCATTATTTTGTTAACCTGGGTTTTAAGTTAACTGCATTTAAACGAACAAAAGGTCTAATCAAAGAGGCATCTCTCGTTATACTTCCTGAAAACAGCCCTTTGTGAGTTGGTAATTTTGTGTGTGTGTGTATACAAACACATATTTATTTATCTTTCAAATACCTCTCTGTAGGCAGTGCCCTTCAGCTTGATAGAAGTTAAGAATAGCTGTGCACCCTGCTAATTCTGCCTTTATCAACCTGAATGATGCTTACGTTTGGTAAAGAAGTTGCATGTGGTATCTGGCGGTATTTAGCTGAGTGTGGTTTTGTCCTCCCAGGTTCTTCCCCTGTGACTATGCGTTCTGGACTTCCGAAATCTGGTTTGCCAGGTATCCAGCCCTAAAACTGATGGAAGGAGGAAGTGAACTGGCTTTGCTGCCGCTGGCAAACCAGACCTAATGGAACACTAAGGCTGATTCTTGTTGTCAAAAGGGATTATTATAATGTTGGCTGGACTGGCTACCTAATCTATGGAGTACAGGGCAAAATGAAAATATGGCACCCCTTGTTACAAAACTGTTATTGATGTCAAGGCAATGACATCAGAGAATTAAGCCAAGGGTGAGGCCTTTCTAAGTGCAGGGCTTTGAGTGAACGAACACCCATGAAGCTGGTCCTGGATGTCAGGACCATCTTCTTCCTGCCATTCCATGGTGTTACCATCATGATGGATCTTGGGACAAGGTGTACCTAGGAGCCCTTTGTCACGATGGACAGGAAAGTGTCCAGTCCTTAAATGAAAAAGAAGAGTCAACATTTTCTTCCAGAAGACACTCTGGGCAGAGAATTATAATATGCAGCAGCAGAATTAGTCAGACGAAATTCAATAAAAAAAAAAAATCTCCATGCTGTCAAAGTTTAGAGGACCAAACTTGAGACTTCCCTGGCCCACAGGAGTCAGAAGCATTAATTTGAAAACATCCATGAAAACAATCTTTCCAGTCTGTCCTGTAAGCAAGGATGACCAAGTGACTAAGCAAAAACAACAGGCTCCTTTTCTGCCAGCATTCTTACAAAGGCTGCTCTAAACGAAAGGCTGTAAAGTCTAGGCAACTGTCTGCTTACTGCCTTGGTGGAAAGTGCTTAATTAGCAACATGTAAATTACAGTTAGGTTTAAATACGGTTTGCGCTCTACACCTCAGCATACTTGTATGACCAGTGTATTGTACAGACCTATTGCAAATGGTTATTCCCACTGTAAAAGAATTCTTCAGAGCAGATTTGTGTCCAGAGTCCTGCTTTCACTTAAAGACATAAGGAGTTGACAGTTCTTCTTCTTCCTCCATATGAACAACAACTGCTCTACAACAGCAGTTGTAGAGAGGGAAGTGGTAGCTGGATGAGGAGGGTCTAGGTATTAGGGAGGATAAAAAGTGGGGGAGCTCTAGTGGTGAAGTTCATTGTCTGGGATTGAATAGGGTGTTAAGAAATAATCAGGTCCATTGCGGGTCTTTGTCTTTGGACTAGTGTCTCAAATTACATACCACAGGTGATATTGTTCCTTTCCATGGCTTCAGCTGGGTCCATGAGGCTTAGGACTCACAAGGCTCTGGCTGCAGTTTTTGCCTCTGTTCCTAATTGAAGACGCAAACCTGTCTTCCCCCACAGTCCCAGTCCCACTGAGCTACTCACAGTATTTAGGATACACTGTGGTCACCCCTTGCTGGTCACTCTGCCTGGAATCCCATCTCTGACACTAACCACCATCACCCCAGCTCTCTCTGACTTGCTAACTGCTGCCAATCATTTTAGACTCCGGCTCAGTACAGTTGTAGTTGGTACAGTACAGGGAAGGAAGGAAGCCTTCCTCCCATCTTTTTGGTGATTTTCATGCCTGTCCTTTCTCATCCTTTACCACATCCTTCGTTTTTGCAGCACTTACCACAGTATAATTGTGGCTATATTGTCTCCTTCCCCCAAATGAGAGCTCTTCGAGAGCCAGGGCTGACTCAGCTTGTGTTCTTGTATTTTCAGTTCCCAGCTGAGGCATAATATGTACTTGATAATTACATGCTAGATGGGTGACTGCATAAACACACTAACACTAACACTTTGAGAGGGGCATGTGGTCATCTTTCTCTAAGAGAAATTGTTTGGAGTGAGTGGTTCATGGAAGGGAAGGAAGAGTAAGAATTACTTATGTGCAGCTCAAGTAACTGGTTGCTCCTGAAAACATGTTCAGGTGGAGCGTGACTGGAGCTTGTAAAGCTCCTCTCTGTCACTGTGAAGGGAGAATTGCTTCAGATTCTGCGTTGGCTGTGCATGAACATGGCCTTGAATGGGTGGCCGAGAGCTTAGGGTACTGTATCTGGGCTTTCTCTTCAGCAGTTTCAGAATATGGGCTCCCTCCATATTCAGGGAGTTGCCCTGACTGTTGATTTGGACAGAACGTCCCCTGCTGGGGCTCTTCTTGCTCCTCTCAGGGCCATGACAGGGACTCTGGGAAGCAGTGTGGTTGGTGACTGGTTGGCTGCTCCATTTTTATTGACTTAGGCTTCAAGTTGCTCTAAGTCAGCCAAGTCCCTGGTGCTGGGTTTGTTGGCTGGAATAGCCTCGGTAAATGGGACCACCGCCTGCAGCTGCCCTTTCAGGTAAGCACCGGAGGCTAAGTGGGAAATAAATGAGAAAAGGAAGGAGAAGATTTATCAAATTACCATGAGCTCCAGTGGGCCAGGAACACCTCCTGTGTAACTGCCTCTTGACATCAGCTCCTGCACAGGAACCTGGATGGGGGCAACAGCTGATTAGACAGCCATGCAGTTCTCATTTTCTTGTGTTCTGGTTATAGTGTATCAAATAGAAATTTATATAGGAGGAAATAAGATGTGTAAATTACACAGACTGTGAAAGAAGTAGATTACAAATGCCCGCCATCCTTCAACTGCTGACAGTAGCAAGGACTGTTAGGATGGGAAGGAATTTTGAAGAAAATCCACTGGCTTGATTTCATAGAAAATTGTAATAAATTAGTCTTCACTGAGAACTTAACAATGTGCCAGCACACGTATTATGTCTCTATTATCTCATTTAATCCTTAAAATAACTAGGAGGTCAGTCATGTCACTCTCCTTTTAGAGATGAAGAAATAGATGTGCAGAGAAGTGAAGAAGAATGACTTGCTATCATTAAACAACTAGTGGGTAGTGGTGCCAGAACTAGAACCCCGAGGTCCTTTAATTTTCCCTGTATGATAACCATAGGTAGCTACTATTTGTTTAGAGTATACCAGCCACTGGGATGAGCCCTTCACATGAACTGAATTATTAAATTTGCATCTGAGATAGAGATATTACTATCTTCAACTGATAAATTAGGAAGCTGAGATTCCAAGAAGTTAAGGGTTCCACTCAAGGTCAAGCAGTAAAATTGAACTAGAAGTCAGAACATTTTTTCAGGTTATGTCTATGTTTTCAGAACCTGAGAGGAAAGTGGAGGCAAGTTAGCAGGCTAGATTGCCTGTTGGTATTTAGCACCTCCCTGTCCACCCCAGTTCTCTTCTCAGTGTCTTGAGGGCTGGGAGCCTGGAATCTCCTTTCCCAGAATCCTTTGCTAGCAGGTATCTACTCCAGATTTCACAGATGAGAGGAATTCATAGATGATTTGGGAGAGGAAGAGCAACAAATGCCATTATCCAGCCCCCTCACCTCATCTTCTACCACTGCCCCTTTATTTACTCCACTCCAGCCCCCACCACACCTCTCAACTTCCCCAACTCCCCACCTCCCAGCCTCTTTGCTGTTTCTCAAATACTCCAAGGCCAAGACCTTGTCAGGGATTTTCCACTCCATTATCCTTCCACCTGGTTTGTTCTTTCCCGAGATATCCACATAGCTCTCTCCTTCACCTTTTTGAGGGTTTTGTTCAAATGTCCCCTATTTTCTCAAACCTTCCCTGAGCACCTTATTTTAAATTGCAAACCACATCTTGGCATGTCTCTGTGTCCCTTTTCTGGCTTCGTTTTTCCTCACAGCATTTATTATCATCTGATGTGGATTTTACTTGTTAATTTACTTATGCTAGTCTATTTCCCCTAGAATATGAGTTCCAAACAGGCAAATTATTTGTGTTTGTGAATTACTGGATTCCCTAGTCCAAAAACAGTATCTGGCTCAAGTTGAGCATTCAATAAATGCTTGCTGAATAAATGAGAATGAACCCACCCCTGACAGGTGAGCACAGGTGGGACACTGGTACACTCCTGGAAACAAATCCTAAGAGTCTCATTTGCTTTGATCCAGGGCCTGCCATCACCTTTGCCTTTAGTCCTTTCTTGCTGCTTTGATCTGTGGGGGCATCTGTGTTGGGTGAGAGATCCAGTTTTCTGTGAAAAGTGCAGATGGAGTTATCAAGAAGGCTGTGCATAGCAGGGAGTCTAGATTTGCCAACCATTTGTAAAGTCTTTGTCATAGCAGTCAGAACAGGGGAGGGAGAAATGCTGTCTTCCCTGGTGGGGAGCAGTTGCCCTGACACTGTCTAGAATTGCCAGCACATGGTAATAACAGAAGGAGACTGATTTTTTGTTTGCTTTTCTTGAATTGCTCTCCAGAAAATGCACCCTCTTGTTGCTTTCATATGAAGTACGACCACTCCCACTTGCCCTGTCCCTGGTACACTATAGACAGCAGCACCAAGGTGGCTGAGGGTCTAAGCTGACCTCTCTCTGGCATGACCACAGTGACTGGGAGCTCTCGGTGGTAACACTTCTCCTGCAGAGAACAACACTTATTCGCAAGGAAAGTTGGCGTGGGTACTGATGACAGAACTTAAATTTCAGTTTGTCCACTGTTTCTGGATGACCTAGCTTTATTTCCTTTATTACCAGGTCCTGAATTTCTGCTTTAGGAGGGGAGCTGGGTAATTGCCTATTGCTTTGTAATAAATTACTCTGGAACATAACAGCTTGAAACAACACTTGTTATCTGAGTTGTTGAGTGCCAGGAGTGTCAGCGTCTTAATTTGGCCCTTCGCCTTAGGGTCTCGCAGGCTGCAGCCCCATCTCAGTGTTCCCCTGGGGAACTCAAAGGGTGGTTGGCAGGCGTCGGTTCCTCATGAGTTGTCGGAGAGAAGGCCTCAGTTCCCCACTGACTGGTGGTCAGAGGCTGCCCTCAGTTCCTTGCCACATGGGTCCCTCCACAGAGCATCTCACAACCTGACAGAGTGAGCAAGGGAGAGGGCAAGAAAGGGCAATGGTGAGAGAGGACTAAGACGAGGAAAGGCACAGTCTCGCATAACGTATCTCAGAGTGCTATGCTATCAATCCTACTGCACTCTGTTAGCTACAAGCAAGTTGCTGCATTCAGCACATGTGCATGGGGAGGGAGTCACACAGGAGTCTGAAAAAGAACGGCAGAAACAACCGGGAGTCATTTCCGGAGCTGCCCTGCCTTGCATCTCTTCTTGAATAATTACTCCACCTATTTTATTTTATCTTATTTTATTTTATTTTTTATTGAATCATAGCTGAGTACATTAGTTCAATCATAGGGTACAGTGTGCAGGCTTCATATACCATCTGAGATATTTTTATCTGCCTGTTCGACATAATATTCATGAGATTTTCTCATTTACTGTGTGAAAACATTTTTGTTCTGCATGTAGTAGTTTTCTCCTACTCCACCTATTTTAAATATGCATGCGTTGAACCTCACAGGGCTCAGTAATTTCCTCAGCCAGACCCTATTTTTCCTATACATTGTAGAAATTGCTATACCTTGAAACTTCTGGCCGATGAATATTTTATTTTCTGGGTTATGCTGAAGATGAACCTTTTTTTCTCCTTTGAAATTTCTAAGGGAATTTGGGAGGGAAGGGAGTTAAATAGGTACAAACACATGTTATTTTTATAGGGAAATCTTCAACTATTTTTTTTTCAGAGATAAGGCACATGGGCCTTACAGTTTTCGAGGTCTTGCATATAAAGCTGTCTTGCTTTTGCAATTACCCATAAACCATCCGAAACGTTAGTGTTAATATCAAATTACTGATACACATGATTTTCTCCTTGAAACGTTGTTGATGTTAATTCACTGCCTTCTAGCATTTTTTATAGTTGTTGCGTTGTGCAAGGGAAATCTTAAGATAACCAGGTTCTTGATAACTGTGAGTAGAAGCTTTCAGTTGCCGCTACACCCATCTGGGACTTCCTGCCGAGGGCTTCCCTCCGCATGGGGGCTGGCCTGAAGTTAGTTAATCTCTTTTCATTGCCTTTCAGCTGGAGATGGATAGCAGTTTGCGATAAAGTGTCTCAGATTCCTCACGTCTTGTGTGGGATAAGCTGAACTGTGCTTTTTGTTCATTAGGATTGAGCCTCAGTTGCCCACAGCGGTACTCAGCTCAATGAAAGTGATTGTTGTGATTCTCTGGTTCCCCTTATGTCGTGTTCTCATTCCTTTACAGGTGCCCCTTGGGATCAGCAAACTCTTGTCTCAAAAAAAAATCTTCTTTTGGGAGACCACTTTGGAAAGTAATTCTTCATAGGTAAGTTTGTTCGGGGATAGGCAATCTTGTTCCAGAGCTGGAAAGATTTTCAAAAATTTATTTATCTTGGTTACTTATAATTTTGTCAGGTTTGCCTGTAGGCTGTTTCTTTATGTGGTTTTTCTCCGACTTGAGGAACCCTTTAAAAAATGTGTGCACTGAACTTTCTAAGCTCAAGGATGTTAAACTGTAGCTCTGATTATTTCTTCTTTGTTAATTCTGATTTCTTCTTCATGACATTTGACTTGCCTTGTTTCTTCTTTAATATCACAAAACAATCCCTAAAAGTCTGAAAAAGTTTCCCATTATCTTTCCTTGTCTATAATAGTCTCTTTCCTTACTTAACATATATTTGTTTTTATTCCCTGCATCCTAAGAAAGCTTTTCAAATTTGTTACCCACATCACTCCTTCCAATTTCTGCAGTGTTGGTCTTGTTCTTTACTTCCTCAGTGTGGTCTTAAATTCTGTTCTTGTGTTATCCCAATTCCTCTTTTTCTCATTCATATCTCCTGTTCTTCTCATTTCAGCTTTTCAACATGACTCATTTTTTTAAATTAAATCATAGCTGTGTACATTAGTGCAGTCATGGGGTACAATGTGCTGGCTTCATATACAATCTGAAACATTTTCATCAAACTGTTTAACATAGCGTTCATGGGCATGACTCATTGTTTTGCTTCATATATGACATACCTTTTATACTTTACTGAAATTTTCTGGATTTTCTTTTAGACAAGGCAATTGATAATACAGAGGTATGTTCCTCTCTGGGCCTTCTTGCTTTTCCTTCTTGTTCTGTAGTTTTATATATATTTTGTTCCATATAGCTATATATATTTAACTCATCCTTGGTAAAGATAACATCTAGACGACATGAGTCAGGATTCTCCAGAGAACAGAACCAATTGTGTGTGTGTGTGTGGATTTACTGTGAGGGATTGTGGTCATGAGGGCTGAGAAGTCCCACCGTCTACCATTTGCAAGCTGGAGGCCTGGGAAAACTGGTGATATAGTCCTAGTCCAAGACCAGTTATCTGTGAACCAGATGAGCCAATAGAATAAGTGAGAGTCTGAAGGTCTGAGAACCAGGAGCTTTAGTGTCTGAGAGCAAAAGAAGATGGAAGTCCCAGATCAAGCAGAAAAAGCAAACTTGGTCTTTCTTAGCCATTTTGTTCTAGTCAGGCCCTCAGGGGATTAGATGATGGTCTGCTTCACTGGTAAGGGCAATCCTCTTTACTCAGTCTACAGTTTCAAATGTTAGATTCTTCTGGAAACATCCTCACAGACACACCCAGAAATGTTTTACCAGCTATCTAGACATCCTTTAGTGCAGTCAAGTTGACACATAAAACCAACCGTCATGTAGCCTAAGTGTTTATCAACAAAGAGGGTGATGAATTGACCTATGTGTTTCTTTCCATTTGTATGGAAATCAAAACCCTTCCTCAGATCTCTTATATGCAGTGGTTCGCAACCTTCCCAATGCCTCTATGTATTTTCATTGTTAAAAAGGGGTCGCAGGTGGCGCCTGTACCTCAAAGGAGTAGGACGCCAGCCCCATATGCTGGAGGTGGCAGGTTCAAACCCAGACTTGGTCAAAAACTGCTAAAGTAAAAAAAAAAAAAAAAGGAGGTTGCAACCCAGAGGTTGAGAACCGCTGTTATAGGAAGAGAGAAGATTCGTGTGGACAGGTTCTAGGTAAATTCCCATTTGCTACCAGGCGTGAACCCAGTGAGGGCTTCTTCCTCATTGCCTAATCTAGGATACTAAAAACTACGATTCAGTTCACAAGGTTTCTCCCTGCCAATTCCAATTGTGCTCACTCCTAGCCCCCTCCTCTCCTTCCCTCCACAGTCATTTTTTCAGGATTTACAGGCTCTGGGAGGACAGGAAGGATGTCTGTGGAGATAGAAAGGAGTGGTTTCAGTGTAGAGGACTTCACGCTCCACACTAGTCTAAGCTTTATAAAGGCATGATTCTTGGAGCAGGTCCTCCATGTCTATTTAGGAAACATCGTCTATTACAAGGGTTAGAGTAAATTTTTTCTATTTTATTCTCCATGCTTTTTTGCTTTTTTTCCATAAAGCAAAGCTGGTTAATGCCATGAGCTGATGCTTTGGTCAACTTTGAAATTAATGTTATTTTGTAATAGCTGTTACTATTTTCTCCCAGAATTTTGCATTAGGTTATATGACAGACATCCTTAATTTCTATTGGCCTTGTAAATTGTCATCTGTGTTATCATACATATTATTTATATATATATAGTCAGGCACGGTGGCTCATGCCTGTAATCCTAGCATTCTGGGAGATGAGGCAGGTGGATTGCCTGAGCTCATGAGTTTGAGACCAGCCTGAGTAACAGTAAGACTCTGTGTCTAAAAAATAGCTGGGTGTTGTGTAGGGTCCCTGTAGTCCCAGCTACTTGGGAGGCTGAGGCAAGAGTATTGCTTGAGCCCAAGAGTTTGAGGTTGCTGTGATATATGACACCATGGCACTCTACCGAGGGCAACAAAGTAAGCGGCCATAATCTACTATTTGCAAGCTGGAAGCCCGAGAAACTGGTGATAGCTTTCTAGCTAGTCCTAGTCTAAAAAAAAAAAAAATATATATATATATATATATATGTACACACACACACACAAAAATATATACATATAAAAGATTGAGAGATACTCCATAAGTAAATGCTAATGAGACACTCCTTTAAATGAGAAATCTCATTTTCACACATATTCCAATAAATGCAAATAGATTTTGTCTTCTTAGTCGAGCACACTGTGTAGCAATAGGGATTTATGATTTCTTGTGTTTAAAACTTACTCATAGGTAACATTATTTTCTATGATGTGATTAAAATATCATCTATGACAAATAACTTTATGAGCTTACTTTGTATATGCTATAAAAGTGCTGCTTATAATTATTTTTGAGCCAAACACCTTAACTGTAATCTATATGCCACTCCTGAAGAATACTGCTGCCAAAAATTATGACGAAGTACCCCAAAGCATGCATATTCATGGCCTGTGTTTCACGCGTCTCCTCAGAATTCATGACTGTGTCCAATGTGGGGACAGAACTCAGGGGAAGTATCCAGGGAAGCAAGCCATAAGCCATGCAGAGTAGTTTCCCATCTTTCACAGGTTTTCAAAGCATCAGCATGCAAGTGATGGATGTGCAGGAGGATATCATAAAAGTGCCATTTGAAGACTTTTCTGATATGCTGAAAATGAAATATACGAAGTCAGACTTCCAAAATTCATGTGCTCGTTCTTCCAGAGTTTTAACTTGGGCCCTATCACCTTTGATTAATTAACACTAGGATCACTAAACTCTTCACCATATCTGCACCAAAGTTTAAATGGTGCCACGTCTACTGATGTGTAGAAAATCCTGTACACTGAGTTATTGGCAAGGGTGTGCACATCTCTTCCAACCTCTGTGCTCAGTGACATAACTTTGAAACCTGCCGGCTTTGGAGCACTAATGTCACGGAAATGTGGCACATGCTACAGTAAGGGCTTTCTTCCCTCCTCCAGACAGGGTTATTAAACCTTTATCAGCATGCCAGTATTAGGGCCCTATTTATCCTTGGTTTCCTTATGCTTACATGATCATATTTGGTTTTTTAACCTCTCCAGCCGTCATCAGAATGGTTGATTAAGTCAGCCAGGGATCTTGGATTTGAATTTCTAGACATTTGCTTTCATACTAGAGCAGGAACCCATACTCAAGCCAGGGTTTTATCTCTTCTTTTTCACAGGGAATTCTTAGTTTGTGGCTAATAACCACAAAAAGGCCACAGCTATAAACTGGATCCTCTTTGATTTTTTTTTATCATTCCAAGTTAAAAGATGCACTTCAATTCCAATATCTTTAAACTTTAATATCTATTAGAGGATGAATGACTCCAGTTATATCCACAATTGATTTAATTTCATTTGTTCTAGAAAATGTGTCATAAATGAATGTCCCTGCCTTAGGGTCCTGTTTGCAGTTTGGCTCTGTCTTCCTGAAGAGTGAAGTCCTTGCCCAGGGTGGGTTCGGGTGACAAGTTGTCTGAGAAGAAACTGCTGGCCTTGACCCTGTGGGCTTCCTCCATTTCCCTCAACCTCCCAACACTCCCTTCTTCTCATTCTTTCTAGTTCTTCTCTTATCACAATGTAGTTCATTGTTTATTACACTCCTCAGGTTGTTTTGATATCTCTGATTTTAATTTTAAAAACAGAACAGTTGATGAGCAGGGTGGCCTCATGGAGGTGACCTAGGTAAGAAAGCAACTTGGCATCTTCAAAATGAATGCTCAATATTTATTTGAGGAAGGGGGAATGTCAGGACCTGATAGGAATCCTTTGTTGTTTCTTCGTGAAAGCACTATTCCCACCTATTCTGCAGGACCAATTTATGTGTAGCTGGCTATGAATGGAGCTGTCAGTGCAGGGCTGAATTTGCTTCTTCTCACGTTGCTGCAGTAATATTTTAATATACCTTAGAGGCATGCTCCTCAACTCTGCATGTGCACATCTATCACCTGGAAATCACGTTAAAAGCAGGTGAGCACTTCTCATTCAGTAGGTCTGGGGCAGGGCTGGAGATTCTCCATTTATGACAAGATCCCATGTGTTCCTTATGTGGCCAGTCCAGGGGTAAGGCTGTGAGTAGCAAGGCTTTGGGTGGGTGGGTTGGGAAAGTGGAGGGGATGTCACATCCCCATTAATCTGGCTCCAAATGGAAGGGTAATATTTCTGATCTGAGAAGGGAGAGAACAAGAAGATAGTTTTCTATTTCATTTTTTATTTATACATCCTTAAAACAATTTTTTCTGCCTGGGGGGGGAGAAGGAGGTCACTGGCTCCTAAAATTAAAGAAATTTGCTATTTATTTTAGAAATCTTACCAAAAATGGAGGCTTATACTCTTAGAAGAGAATTATATAATATGATTCTGTGATTTTTTTAGAATTTGAATTTCCTATCTGCTGCTTAGACTATGAGATATGTAAGTCCTGATAGATCTATCCTTGCAAATGTTTTATGTGATAAGATTTTGATCTACTAAGTGAATATTTGTTTAAAAACATTTTTTAGAAGAAGTAATAAAGGGTATTGAAACTGTAACCATAAAGCCCACTATGATTGAAGTAGTGACTTAAAGAGAACACCACTGGATAACTAGACAGTGATATAAGAATTGTCATAATAACTATGTGAATTTACTTATTCATGGACTAGAACATTCTGATTCATGATTATGGGGGATACAATGTTGCCGTACATGAAACTTATTCCTCATCCCTCATGAAGTGTTCAACTGTACAATTCTGAGCAAACCCCAAACTTCCTAGGATGTGTTTTTTCCAGACACACACTAAATGATCAATAAATATTTGTTAAATGAATTGGACCCAAAGGAAACATACGCTTGCCTACACAATGCCTGTCCCAGGCACATGCTTTCAGGTATAATCACTCCCATGTTAACGTCTTCAGACCTCAAAGATGAGCATTGTCTATTTTTAGGCTTCATGACCCAATATCCAGCTCTGTCCACAAAACTCCCCTCCACCATTTCCGGAATAGGAAGGTTTCTCTTTCTGAATGCCAATGGCACTTACCTTCGTTTACTTTTGCCATTTGCATCTAGAAAATATTGCATCTCTAAAAACGCTGCAGAACTCTTAGAAATAAAGGAAATATCATCTCATTTTTCTGGATCCCATTGCACATAGCAGAGTTAGACACAGAACAGATACTCAATTGAAAGTTATTGATTTACTTCTTTGATACATGATTATTGATTATTTTTTATTTGTTAAATATCTATGTCACATTTCGGGTTGAGTCTGGAAAAGCTCAACCTTTCCAGACTCAACCAACCAAAATAAATCACTGCTTTAAGAATTTTTCTTATGATCCAGTCTCTGAAACACCCAGAGAATAAGATACATTTTGATTAAAAAAAAAATAAAAGAGGCTTAGGTGTGTTTCTCTAAGATTCAGCTAGGTTGTCGGTTGTTGGTTCAATTGACAATGGTTTTGTTATGTTTCAATCAGATTTGCTGGTAGATGTTTTCTCTCTGTTTTCCAAAAGGTCAGCTAACATGATTTTGGTGTGATTATTTTAGCCAATCAATCCATACACTGAAAAGAGCAATCCCAGCTGAATCACAGGAAAACATAACGGAGCATGTTGTAATGTTCATACAATAGCCACCATTACTGAAAACAGAGCATAGATTAAATCCTATGCTAGGTGATTTCAGAATTCATTTAATCTTTATGACAGCACTATGAGGTAAGTAATAATACAACCTCCAAATATAGTAAGAGACTGAGGCTGAGAGAATTAAAGTCACTTTTTCTGTGCCAGGGGCCAGGAAAATGTACAGCATGGACAGGAACCCAGGCTTCTGTCTCTAAAGCTGTGCTATCTAGTATAATAGCCACTAGCCACATGTGTGACTATTAAGACTTATTAAAATTAAATAAAATTAAAAATTCAGTTCTTCATGCCGGTAGCCATGTTTCTTATGCTCAGTGGGCTCCTGTGGCTAGAGGCTACCATGGGACAGGACAGATAGGGAACATTTCCACGGTCATGGACGGTACTGCTCCGGGGTCTGCACCTGCTGATCTCCTGCTGGCTGTGCTGCTCTTGTGAGACCTTCACTAGGAATAGGCCTTTAGAGAGGGCGGATTTGGGGCAGAAGTGTGTAGGAATGAAGAACCAAGAGGCAGGGGAAATGAAGAAAGGGAACATCCCCACAGCCTGGGCCACCTGGGACCTAAGTTGGGGGCTTCCTTTAGGGACTAGAGTTCTCTGGAATATCTTGGGGAACAGCTGCAATGAAGGAGGACCTCTTCCCCTCCCCACCAGGAGGGCAGGGACTATTGGGACAGCTACTTTAAAAACAAAGTGGCTGTTCTGAAGAGAAGAAGGTCTACACATTAGTACCCAGAAATGACCACCTGCCCCCAGCCAGGTTGTGGCTGCCCTTGGGGCCTACTCCTAGAGTAGCTTTCCAAGTTTTTATATCTCATGCACACTTGAATCTATAGTTAGCCTTCCATGGCACACTTAAATGATGTTGATCAATAAAATGAGTAAAAAAAAAGAATCTACTTACTGTGCTTTGACTTTCTTCTGAAAATAATTTAATTAATGATCTTTAAAATTTTTCATGGCACACCCAAGATCCTCTCATGGTACAGCAGTGTGCTCTGGCATTCCATTTCAAAATCACTGCCCTAGAGAGATAAGACTTCACTCAGGTGGAAGGAAGGGCATTGGAGAGGTGTGAAAACTCAGCACAAAGCTTGCCAACCTCCAACTACCCACCCTGGGCCCACTGGGGCTTGCATGGACTCACCCCTGCAGATCCACTCACCATTCCTGATTTCCTGAAAGTCTCTCAGGACCAGCATTCTGATTATTTTATATCTATTGACCACTGCAGATATACCCTGAAATAAAAACTAAAAACTATGGCTTCTACTTAATACATTCCAGGGACTGTGTCTAGGTTCTATAAGGTAGTAAGCATAAACCATAATAATTATTATTATTCACATATATTTAGTTTATATATCTCTGAACTTTCACAATTCTATGAGGTATGTATGTGTAATTATTATCTTTCCCATTTTACACATGAGGAACCTTACGCTCAGTGACTTAGCATATAGCTATGAACTGGCAGAGTGCAAGGTGAGCCCCATCAACCTGGGCCTTTAGTTCACATTCATGACTGCTACCCTGGACAGCCTTTTTGCTCATTATGGGAACAATTTACTATGTTCTTTGTCCATCTAAGGACTCGCTTGGGTGTTCAGTGTGACACAGTTTTCACATGATTACTGCAGCCACCAATGTGGAAAAGCATCCATTGAGTTTCTAGAACAGTGGTTCTCAACCTTCCTAAGGCTACCACCCTTTAACACAGTTCCTGTGGGTTGTGGCTGTTCTAGAAAGTATTTCTTTTGATTGACAATGGTGGCAAGCATTTAGTAACTGATTGAAAAATTTTTATCTTTTCTGTAGCAAACTGAGAATTTCTACTCTTATCCAGTGCCATATACTTGTTACTTATTTTATATTTCATAAAATAATTGAAGTATTTACAAGCATAAACTTTTGAGTTTTTCTATAGGACAAAAGTTTGATTTTAATTGCTTATCTCTCAGAATACCTGTTTTTAGACACAAATAACAAGGTATGGTTCTCTCATGATCATGATCATTAAGTTTAAGAAGCATTATCGGAGACTAATCAAAGTGGTAATTATTCAAATAAATATGTACAGCATTTAATATTTCACTAATTGTAATTAATATATGCCATGCCAGTACTGATCATATAAAATTCAAAGGGCTAATTTTTAGAAAATTGGTACAGTGTCAGGAGCATAAATAAACTGAAAAAAAAAAACAAGAACAAAATTCCAGAAGCTGTGTACCACCATCCTCCTGTAGACTGGTTGAGATAGCAGAAAGCTACCTGTGAATTCTGCTACAGTAACATTCTTGTTAGCAACAGTGGAGGAAAAAGATTTTGGAAGTGATCAAAAAATTATAGTCTGTCCTCTGAGAGTATTATGATGTGATATGAAACTCAACACCAAACAAAAATCTGTCCTGTAGGTGTAATTCCTTAACTCCTATCTAATCTGGGAAACCTATATCAACTCTATGATGGCGCATTGGGGATTCGGGAGTCATTTTTTCACGCTAAATATGAGGGGAAAACTACCATGTAGCTCTGAGGAAGGCCTCTGGGGACTGCAAGGATGAAACGTAAGTTAGCCACCCCCACATGGAGAAAAGATGACAACAAATGACAAACCTTCTCATCCTGGATGAGCTCAGATGGGGCAAGCTAAAGAGCAAGGACAGGAAGGAGACACGGTCATTTCTAAGAAGAGCTTGATACAGGCCATTTTAGGTAAATAGGGCTGGGGGTATTCCAAAGACAGAGGGAAGGCCCTGAAAACTATACCAGCCATCATGCAACTAAAACAGTCTTCCATGATGGTGGCGAACCATGTGTAATAGCCACACCCACAGGTGCCCTCAGCATCAACCTTCAAAGAGGGTGAAATGAATGAAAGTCATGTGACCCCTAAGGAGGCTAATGGTGATTATATCCTCAGAACATGTGTCCTCCAACATGTGTTTGGAACTATAAGAGACATGGATATTTGAGAGCTTCATCTGTTTGGTGTGTGTTCATTAAGAATCTGGAGAGGCTTACAACAAGAATATAAACAAATAATGGTAAAATTTAAATAAGTAGGTCAGAACAGAATAAATACAGATACATGTATGCCCAGAAAGAGAACAATGTGATTTTGTACGGGCCGATATGTTTGTCCCACTAGTTTACATCTAACAGGTCCCCACACAGTAAAGTCTGTGTGGATGGCAACATTTGGCTTGAAACTCCAGCCGTTTAAACATTGCCACTTACAGCTGCCAGTACCCAAACCTCGAGGTGGCATGTGTTTATTTCTTCATGTCATAGACACGTTTATTGTATAGTGTAGATGAGTCTAAAGCGTTATATGTGCTCATGTGACTGACTTCGGACATAGTAGAAAAAAGGGTCATTGGAGCCCAAATTTAATAGATATTAACTACATAGGAACTATAGATTTTAACAAAAATCTCCACAATTAAAAATCAAATCAAAGAGGCAAATCAAATTTGCCTCTTTATTGGCCAAATCCTGAATCCAATTATCTTTTTGCCTTGAAAAGGTAATTAAAAAATCCCACAGACGACAATCCCTTAATCCCAGGGACTCAATGAGTTTCACAAGTGAAAGCTTTTGACTCTAATCAAAATGTGCATAAATGAAGAAAAGATGGAACAATACTCTTCCTTTTATGTTTTTTTCTTTTAAAATATAAATGCATTTATTCAACAGTCATCACTACTGTGTAAGGAAACATTGAGGGAAAGACTTTGTAAATCAGCCTGCCTACTATCCCCAGATCTGTCAGAGCAACGTTACCCTGGATTCCCCACCAGCGGCTAAAGTGCCTGATGGTATTTTCATAAGGCTTCAGCCTGCAAGATAATAACTGTTATCAAGGAAGAGGGACTTTGGAGGACACAAGGATGGAAGTTGAAAGATGAAATTACCTAAAAAATAAACATAGTCAATCTCAACTGAACAAAAATTTCAGCTCATGGATTTAATTTTATTGAATTTGAAAGCTGTATTTACAGTACTTAGTTTTAAAGAAATGAAGGTTTATTCATTTCTAAATTATAGCTGTAGAAATCAAGTGTTGGTTACATTCCTCAGCCTTTTAGAAAGCAGTAAATGGTATTGCTTTTGTAGTTTTTGAAATGAAAAAGAAAATGATAATTGAATTTGTTCCCTCCCCCTTCCCGCCCCTTCCTTTCATATTGCCGTCTTCCTTTTCTTATTAAATACTTTTTATTAAATTGGTTTCTTTGGTATTTTTCCTTTACTTTTGTTACCTGACAGACAAGATTATATGTCCTTATCATGTACAGCCTGATGTTTTGAAATAGATGACGTTGTGGCATGGCTAAACTAAGCTAAGTAACACACGCTTTCCCCTCACAAAGTTCTATCTGTAGTGAGACTACTTAAAATCTATTCCCTTAGCATTGTACAAGAATACAATACATCATCTTGTAGTCACCTCGCTGTACAATAGATCTCTGGAATTTATTCCTTCTCTATAACTGTAATTATGTAATCTTTGACCAACTTCTCTTCATATCCCCTCCTGGCTACATTCTCAGCCTCTGGGGAGCACTGTGTGACTCTCTACTTTTGTGAGATGGACTTTTTAGATGCTACATAGACGTGAGATCATTCTGTACTTGTCTTTCTGTGCTTTGCTTATTTCACTTAACTTATTGACAATTCCCTCCAGTTCATCCATGTTGTTGCAAAGTACAAGATGTTTTTCTTTTTGATAGGTGAATAGTACTGAACAATACTCCATTGTGTGCTTATAGCATACTTTCTTTATCCATTCATTCGTTGATGGACATTTAGGTTGATCCCATATCTTGGCTATTGTGAATAATGCTGTAATAAACATGGAGTACAAATATCAACAAGCTGATTTAATTTCCTTTGAACATGTACCCTGTGGTGTGATGGCTGGGTCATAATGGTGATTCTACTAATTTTGTGAGGAACCTTCATACTGTTTTCCATAATGGCTATACTTATTTATATTCCAACCTCAATGTGTAAGAGTTCCCTTTTCTCCACATCCTCAACCACATTTGTTATCTTTTGTCTTTTTTGATTATAGCCCTTATAAGGTATGTAAAGTGATGCAATTGTGGTTGAATTTGCGTGTCTTTAATGATTAGTGACGTTTACCTTTTTTTTCCACACACCTTTTTGGCCATTTGTATGTCTTCTTTTGAGAAATGTCTAGTATATCCTATGCACTGTATTCATAGCTTAGTGCAGTCTGGAACTCCTGGGCTCCAGTGATCCTGATCCTCCCACTTCAATGTCCCAAGTAGTTAGGACTATAGGTGTGTACCACTATGCCAGGCTAAGTTTATATTTAAGAGATGGGGTCTTGCTATATTGCCCAGGCTGGTCTACAACGCCTGGCCTCAAGATCTGTGCCTGTCCTGCCCATTTCTTAATTGGGTCATTTGTTTTCTTGGTATTGAGTTATTTGAATTTCTTATATACTTTGGATATTAATTACTTATTAGATGTATGGCTTGTAAATATATTCTCCCATTCCTTAGGCTGTCTCTTCATTCTATTAATTGTTTCCCTTGCTGTGCAGAAGCTTTTTAGTTTGATGTAATAGACAAATGCATTTGTCTATTTTTGCTTTTGTGGCTTGTACTTTTGGGGTCATATTCAAAACATTATTGCTTAGACTTACATCATGGAGATTTTCCCCTATGTTTTCTTCCAGTAATTTTAAGTTTCAAACTGTAGATTTAAGTCTTAATCCATTTTGAGTTGGTTTTTTGTGTATGATGTCTGTTAAGGTTTAATTTCATTGTTCTGCATGTAGATGTCAAATTTTCTCAGCACCATTTATTGAAGAGACAGTTCTTTCCCCATTGTGTACTCTTGACATCTTTGACAAAGATTAATTGACTATAAAGGTGTGAACTTATTTCTGGGTTTTCTATTCTGTTTTATTGGTCTATGTGTTTGTTTTTATACCAGTACCATGATATGCTGGATACTATAGTCCTGCAGTAGATTTTGAAATCAGGTAGTATGATGCCTTTAACCTTGTTCTTATCATTCAAGATTATTTTGGCTATGGCTATGGCTATTATTTGTTTGTGGTCCCATACAAATTTAAGAATTGCTTTTTCTATTTCTGTGAGAAATATCATCAGAATTTTCATAGGGATTGCATTAAACTGTAGATTGTTTTGGGCAATGTAGACATTTTACCAATATTAATTCCTAATCCATAGGATACATTTTCATTTAATTGTGTCTTTTTCAGTATCTTTTATCAGTGTTTCATAGGTTTTCAGTATAGATATACTTCACCTTTTTGATAAAATTTATTCCTAAGTATTTTTTGATGTTATTATAAATGGAATTGTTTTCTGGGTTCTTTTTCAGATAGTTTGCTGTTAGTGTGTAGAATGATACTGATTTTTGTATGTTGATTTTATATCCAACAACTTCACTGAATTTGTATAAAAGTTCTAATCATTGTTTGGTGGAGTGTCTAGGATTTTTAATCTATAATATCATGTCATCTTGGTATTGAGTTGTTTGAATTTCTTATATACTTCTTATATACTTCAGGGACTTTTCCTTTCCATTTGATGCCTTTTATTTCTTTCTCTTGCCAAATTATTCTGCCTGGGACTTTTATACTATGTTGAATAGAAGGGGTGAGTAGGAATTCTTGTTCCAAGTCTGAGGAAGAGTTTTCAACTTTTCCTTTTGAGTATGATGTTAGGTGTGTGTTTTTCTTATATGACTTTTATCATGTTGAGGTATATTTCTTCTATACCTAACTTGTTAGGTATTTTTTTGTGAAAGGATATTGAATTTTGTCAGATACTTTTTCTGTATATATTGAGATGATCATATAGTTTTTGTCCTTCATTCTATCAACATGGTTTATCACATTTATAGATTTGTGTATGTTTGACCCTCTTTGTATCTTTGAGGTTAATCCTACTTGACCATCATGCATGATACTTTTGACTGCTTTGCTGAGTTCATTATGTGCTGCTGAGTTAATTTTGTTAGTAATTTTTTGAGGAGTTTTGCATTTATGTTCATCAGGGGTATTGGTGTTTAGATTTTTTTGTTTTTGGTAGTGTCATTGTCTTGCTTTGGTATAAGGGTAATGTTGGCCTTGTAAATTGAATATGGAACTATTCCCCTCCTCTTTAATTTTTGTAAAAGTTGAAGAATGATTCATAGAATCCTTTACATGTTTCATAAAATTCAGCCACAAAGCTGTCATGCCCTGATGAAGACTTCTTTATTACTAATTCAATCTCCTCACTTATTGTTCTATTCAGATTTTCTTTTTCTTCATGATTAAGTCTTGGTAGGTTGTATGTGTCTAGAAATTTACCTATTTTTTCCCCAGGTTATTCAACTTTTTTGGCATGAGTTGTTAATAATAGTCTATTCCAATCCTTTATATTTCTCTTGTATCAGTTGTAATTTGTCTTTTTTCATTTCTGATTTTGAGTAGTCTTTTTTCCTTAGTCAAGCTAAAGTTTAGTTCATTTTATCTTTAAAAAAAAACCCAACTGTTAGTTTTTTTATCTTTTAAATTGTTTCTCTAGTTTCCTATTTATTTATTTATTTTTTGATCTTTAGTACTTCTTCCCTTTAACTAACTTTGGACTTAGTTTGTTTTTGTTTTTCTAGTTCCTTAAAGTACAATGCTATATTGTTTATTTGAAATATTTCTTCTCATTTGATATAGGTGTTTACTGCTATGAATTTCCCTCTTAGAAGTGCTTTTGCTGCATCTTATAAGTTTTGATATTTTTGTTTCCATTTTTGTTCATCTCAAGATGTTTTTAAATTTCCTTTTTCATTTCTTCATTGACCCAGTGATTGCTCAGGAAAATGTCAATTAATTTACATGTATAGTAGAACCTCCATAGTTGACCACTCCCTGCACTGACCACTTCCTTAAGTTGACCTAATTTTTATGGACCAGACTTGTACCACATGTATGTATTAGTACAGTAGGCCATCTCCATATGTTGACCAGTTTGTCACCTTGGGTGGTCAACTTACAGAGGTTCTACTATGAATTTTCTGTAGTTCTTCTTATTAAATTAGTTTGTTTTAATGACTTTATAACTATTGAGCACTATTAGGAGAAATTAATTTTGTGAAATACATGGTTGGCTTAATGTACTCCTCAGGAAAGTGGTTCATTTTGATGGCCTACTTAATATTTTGCATATACTCTGAACTGTTGGTCTACAGCTTTGTCATGTTCATGGTGGCCACAGGGCTGGAATTCAGGTCACAAAGGAGATACCAGAGAATGCAGATGCTCCAAACTAGGGCAGCTTGATAGGATTAGATTTGCCTTTCCACTCTGGGGCCTTTCAACAAATAGCATAGATGAGGTTGGATTAAGAGTAATAGAGGACACTTCTCTGTTTGGTCTGATCAGAAGGACTTGTTTTCTGCTCACTCATACCCTTGAGTTTGACTGTGTCAGGTTAAAAAATCTAATGGAAACATTTGGAAGGAAATACATGCTTCCTTTTACTCCCTAAAAATAACTCCTATTTTTACATTTACCTGCCTTCCCCGAAGAAACACTCTGGCTATTTTACATTGATAAGTGAGTAGGGATTGGTCCTGGTAACATGCCTTTAATCTTGTATCTCTCCCAGGTTAATATTTTATGGGAGAAAAGATTGGTTTTTTTTTGAACATTGGTTCTTGGGGACTTTGTGTATCTGTCTGAAAATAAATCTAATGTTGAAGGCCATTGCTTAGGCAGAAGGTGATTATACTGCCAAACCACAGAAAAATTGGAAGATATCCCATTCTTAATTTATTTATTCATCCAACATATCTACAAGCATACCTTATTTTATGGCAATTTGCTTTATTGTGCTTTGCAGATATTGCATTTTTTACAATCAAAGGTGTAGAGAGACTTGGTGTTGAGCAAATCTGTTGGGACTATTTTTCAAGAGCAAGTGCTCACTTTGTGTCCCAGTGTCAGCACTTCTTAGCAATAAAGTATTTTTAAATTAAGGTATTGACATATTTTTATACATAATGCTATTGTGCATGTGATAGAAACAGTATAGTATAAGCATAACTTTTATGTACACTACAAAACCAAAAAAGTTGGGTGACTCATTTTATTATTGTGACAGTCACTTGATTGCAATGGTCTGGAACCAAATGCACAATGTTCCTGAGCTATGCCTGTGTATTAATTGACCACTCTGTGCCAGTTGCCGGTCAAGGCAAACCATTTATAAGGAAAAAAGCCTGTTAAAAGGATTCTATGTTCCAAAGATGACCTGAATCAGGAGTTGTTAATCTCATGAATTGTCTACCTAAGAGATTTTTCAGCTATCTACATGTGCCCCAGACTTCCTGCTTAGGACTTGACAACTCCTGGCTATGATTTAACATCTTCAGTGGTGTGTGAGGACCACAGTTATGAACTGCCACATTATTTCTTCATTCCTCAAAGTTTTATTCATCTCCCCTTGGTTTAGTTATTAATTACATTTCTTGAATAACATGCTTTCAGATAAGGGGCCCTACCTTAAATTTCTGCTAAATCCAACATCAACACACATAATACAGCTTTGACAACACAGAACAGGAAGTATGTTGATCTCCCAAACATAGATTCTGTGCTTGCAGCTTTACTGAAAAGCCCTACGTATCCAATTTCAATTAGGTAGTCTATTACAAAGCTTTTCCACCACCCATGGGCGGTGTCTTGAGAAATAGATTCGAAGGTCCAGATCAGGAATTTAGGAAGAATATACAGAGGTTTGTCAATCTACAATGGGGTCCTGTCCTGCTAAGTCCACTATAAGCAGAAGATGTCATCAGTTGCATAACTTTGGTGAGTTTACCCAGACATAGCCCCATTATAAGTCGAGAAGCACACTGAATGCTTTCCCATGCACACCGTAGTAAAGCAAAACAAAAACAAAAACAAAAAAAAACAAGCCAAAGCAGCATAAACTAGAGGCCATCTGTATAGCTTCCCTCTCGCAGTGATAGTAATAAGGGAAGTTGCCATCTACTGAGTATTTGCTAAATGCCATAGTAGATTATGATGTTGCCAATTCTTAAATAAACCTTCCAAGTTTGGAGACAAAAAAGAAGAAAGCCATTCCAGAAGCCACTCAAGTTTGCTTTTTTTATCCTTCTGTTCTTTAGATTTGTTTGATGCATACACATTGAAGTAGTATGTGTTCAGACAAACAATAGGCAAAATATCTCAAGATACATAAATAAATACACTGATGGTTTTACTGATCTGGAATTGTAAAAGATATATTTCTTTGTCTCAGCCAATTGTACTTTTTTCTTGCTTTCTTTTTCAACTAAAAGAATAAAGAGAGAATCCCAAAGATTGTTAGGTTCACTATCAAACCCCAGACAGCTGATGAAAAACTAGAGTATCTAGATTTAACTGTATTTGCTAATTGGAAACTGAACTAAGAGCCAGTGGGGCTCCCACAAGTAGTCCTTAAGATTTCCTGCATGTTCAAGTCCCTGTATTTGTAGGCTGTCTTATTTATTTGTTCAATAGTATCAGCAAGACAGCTCTTGGAGTTTATTGCTAATACCAAGGCAGCTGCAAAGAAATCACAGCAAGATGAAAATGCTGAGGATTACTGAAATAAGTGTTATATATGTAGTGTCTGTCTACACAGACAAATGTAAGCATTTGACTTAAATAATTGCAAGACTTTCTAACTCCTGTGACTTGAAGCAAAGAAAAATTAAAAAAAAAAAAATCAAGTGAGCATTGTCACAAAGGAGGAATAGGCTGTGATAAAACACAGAAACAAAAATTTAGGCTTTGGCTTCCCAAAACCTTAATTTTTAGGAATCTTAAAAGAATTCTAGGTACAAACAAAAGGTTTGAGAGTTTGAGGAAAATGGGAGCTCCCTTTCTCTATCCTTAAACGTAGGCTAGAAAATGTGTCCCTATAAGGAGAGTTACAAGGGTATGGCAGAAATAAAAGGAAAATGAAAGAGGAGAGATATTCAGAGTGTTCAAGGAGAGCAAGCTCCTATCCTGCTCCCAGCGCACAGTCCTGAGCTAAGCCAATCAGTGCATCTCCTTAGCCTCTTGGTTCTGGAGTGACCAATAAGAGTGAATCTCAGGAATCTCCTCAGAAGTCTGGAACTGAACACATGCTCATTCTCTCTCTTTAGAGAGTGCAGTGAACCACATTTTCAATGTGGGGAAGTTGGTTTCAACAGACAGCTGGCCCAAGGAGAAGAACAGAACCAAGGTTAAGTACAGAGAGTTGTTGGAGTGCTATAATGACATGGGGACATGCTGTGTTAGATTGCACATGAAGCCCACTTTATCTTTGAACTTTTCATCTACCTAATACAAGACATCACCTGCATTATTAACCCAATTTGCTAGCTGTACCATTACTTGAAATTAATACCATCTTACCACAACTACTAGTTTTTATTTACCTTCTGTGCACATCAGAAGCCTTCAATACAAACTCATTTAATTTTTATACCACCCTGGGAAGTGAACATTATTATTTCCATTTGGCATATTAGAAAGCCAATGCTCAGAATTATTGTTGAGCAGACCGGAGATTTAGATCTGGGTCTATGTCAACCCAAACTCTGCACTTTTTTCTTTTTATATTATATCATGTCCCAGGTAACTCGTAGATGTCCCTAGAGTTCCACCTTCTCATGCCTGTTGCTGGCTTCTTTCAGGAAGTGCTTCCACCCAGCAGTGTGATTGAGATATGGGCCACACAGTGCACAAAGCTCATTTTTTACTACTTCAGTCACTTGATGGAATTCAGGGAATATAATTCAGAGTTATTAGAGGGTGAGTATTTATTTTGAAATAAACTCATGGATTTCAGGAGGAGAACTGAATGGAATACATTTAAGTCCCTCCTTAAGTGACTTCAGTCACTTGATGGAATTCAGGGAATATAATTCAGATTTCTTAGAGGGTGAGTATTTATTTTGAAATAAACTCATGGATTTCAGGAGGAGAACTGAATGGAATACATTTAAGTCCCTCCTTTCAGGGTGAAGTGACAGACAGTGGGGGTGGGGGTTGGAGTTACGTAGACATGGTGAAAATCCCAGCTTCAGGATCCTTGGTTTTGCAGCATGGTAAACTAGATACATGGTAAACTAGCTAGTAGATATGATGTCAAAATTCCACTGAAAATCCACAAGAATATAAGAAAATAAAATAAACAATGTCCGTACTTCAAGGTCTGGCCTGACTTTTGGCTCACTGTGTCGTTGAAGGGGAGGGAATGAGAAGCACTATCCTAGATGGGCTGCCAAGGTAGTTCCTCTAGAATAGTGATTTTCAACTCCTGTGCCACGGCATGCCGGTGTGCAGTGAGAGGATCTTAGGTGTGCTGGGAAAACTTTTCAGATTGTTAATTAAATTATTTTTGAAAGAAGTTGAAAGCACAGTTAAGTATATTCTTTTTTTTTTTTTTTAACTCTTTGATCACATAATATAAGTGTTCTGTGGAAGTTTAACTATAGGTTCAAGTATGCTGTGAGGTAAAAAAGATTGAAAAACAGTGCTGTAGAAGGCGATCAAAAACTCTGATCTGGGGGCGGGAGGGTGCCTGTGCTTGAACTCAGCCCCAGCTAAAGGCAACAAAAAATAGCCGGGTGTTGTGGTGGGTGCCTGTAGTCCCAGCTACTCATGAGGGTGAGGCAAGAGAATCACCTAAGTCAGGAGTTGGAGGTTGCTGTGAGCTATGATGCCATAGCACTCTACCGAGGGTGATAAAGTGAGTCTCTGTCTCAAAAAACAAACAAACAAACAAACAAACAAACAACTCTAATCTGTCCCCTCCTTATATACCTCACTGAAGATAAGAAAGGGTCACACAACTGCAAAAACCCAGAGACATTTTCAGTTATACCTGAAATGTCCTCTGAACCAGTCTGAGCTGCACCCCGCACCACCACTCTGCAGTAGTGTTCCTGTCGGCAGCCCTCTTAGGCGAGTCTCCTCCAATCCATGCAGTAAACACAATGTCAGAGTCAGCACTGCAGGCAGGAGAGAGGCTTGGAGAAAAGTGCCTTGTGTGGTGAACCATGAGAGAAGTGATTGTATCATGGGATGTTTAGTTGGCCAAAGAAATGAAATACCTAGAGACAGGTGAAGATACGCAAAATCAGACACAGAGGAAAAAGAGAATCGACCACCGAAGAAGGGGAGATCCAACCTCAGCCCCGATGAGACTCTGCCAGGAATCATAAGTGAAGCTGTGGGTTGTGCACAAAACCCCAAACTCTTTACTTAGGTACATGAAGGAAAGTGGCAGTACCTGAATGGACTGCGTGGAAGGGCAACACACCCAAGCCATCTCCCGACAAGCACGAGGAAACGGCAACGAACCCCAACAAAACTGAGATAAAACCACAGGAGGCAACTCAAAAAAACCAGTGAGGGACGGATGCTGAATAAATGTCGTGAGCGTGCTAAGATAACATTTTGAGATATGAACAATTTTTTTTTTAGTTTTTGAATGCTTCATTTTTTCTTCCACCTCGCACCCCCACCTCCATTCAAGGAGTCAGGAAGTTCTATGCTCCTTTTGGGGGGTGAGGAGGAGACAGGAATGAAGGAGATGGAATCTTATTGACCATGTTTTTAAAAGTCCTCCAGCAGTGTCCAGTCTTTTTTTTTTTCTCGGCCTCCTATTGGAAAAGTAAGAGTTGTCTTGGGCCACCCATTAAATACACAAACACCAGACAAAAGGTAGGTGATTAGCAAAACCAAGTTCTGTGGGTCCTTTCCTTGGTGTCTGACACCACAGATGAGCAGCAGAAGTCCTCACAAAATCGGCAGGTGGCCAATGAGTGGCAGGTTGGACAGTCCCAGCCTGGGCCCTTAGGTAACTGGAGAGGAGTTTAGGCATGGCCAAATTGTGTGGGGTGAAGGAGAAAGGGTAAACACTTTATTTCCTCCAGCTGGAGGGAGAAGGATGGCTTGTTCCAGGGAGATGGCCTGTAACCTGCTTTCTGGGGTAAGCCTGAGGTTCAGAGAGGAAACAGATGTGGTAAGTTTGGAGCAAGGTCTCAGGCAGTCAGGCAGAGATTTTGACGTCCCTGTCTGACACAGGAGGAATATATTATGTGCCCATAAACTGAAAGGAAACAGGGAGAGAGTCTTCAGACTGAAAGGGGGCAGGCAGAGAAAAGCTGCTGGTATTTATTTCAGTGCTGATTTGTAGGAACTGATGACAAAGGTTTGTAGCAGCTTATAGAATCCACAGAGAAAGATGCATGGACAAAAGATAGTGAACAGCAGAGGAGACTCCCATCGCTCGCATCAGAACAACATGGTACCATATAATTCACTCAGATCTTAGACATCGTCTTGAGCATGGGAAGGGAGGCCCAAATTATGTGATGTTAAGTTTATGCCATCTTGGCAGCACGGAAGCTCAAAGTAGGTATCAAGTTATTAAAGTTACTATAATGTTCTAATGCACATCTGAGATATAGGCCAAGGTTAATATTAACATTAGCTATACCTTGTGAGTCTCATATCACAGCTCTTGCCTGAGGCCTCTCTTTGCTCGATAAAGGGCAATCCTTTACAATACATAAACATGAATTTGATAATATTATGCCACTCTTTATTGTAACTGGAGAGTCCAACCTAGGTTACAATTTCCTATTGTAAAGACTTTAGACTTGTTTTAGAGTCTTATTTCTGGTGGTTCAACAGTTGGGCAACAAGGGCTCAAGTGCTGGAAAAAATACAAGTGCCAACTCTATTTCATCCATTTCTCATTCCTGAGAGTCAAGTGAACCTAATGGTGCAAAACCGGAATTACTCTTAATGAAATACAATTGCATGCTAGTTCCCTGACCCTGGGCTAAATGAGACCAGTAGAAAAATCATTTATGTAACTGAAAACTATCTCTAAAACCAGGCAGCGTTTAGATCAAAGAGGGTGTTGAAGAGAAGCTGCTTATAGGTCGGGAACACACTTTGATGTCAGTCATTTCCCCTTGAGATTAATTGAGAGCAGCCAACCTGGGGAAACTCACCCTAGCGTCTCTTCTGTTTAACTTGCAGGTAAGTTTTCCAACTAACCTTGTGAGAGAAAGAATTCAAATGATGATATGTGACATTTTTTTTGCTGCCATCCAAAAAGAAAAGACAGAGGAGTTTATTTGCTGCCACAGTTTTCAAATGACAGAAAAAAATTTTGCTTCTGAATTTTCTTCCATTGTGCTCAGAGCTCCGGAAGAGCTGTGGGTTGGTCATTTAACTGGTTTATATAAAGTATCACCTTGGGATGGCTATTCTCATCCAATTTGTCTTCATACAGCCTCACAAACATTTCACTTGGACATATTTTATTCAGACGCAGTTTCATTCTCTAAATGCTTGCTGTGCACAAGCACTGTGCCTTGGACTTTCTTTGTAGAGATAACGGAGACGCAATCTTTCCCCCAGAACTGTAAGCCCTCTGGGAAAACAAATGCACACACGGAGATAATTACAGTTCTGGGAGATAAGTACTGCGATGCTTGAAGTCTGCACACGTGGAGTACGACGCGGCTGCAGGGGAAAATCTCCAGCCACACTGACGCGGAGCATGGGCAGTGGCGAGCCGCCGGCAGCAGGAGCCCCGCTCAGCACCACGTGGCTTCCATTGGCGGCTCTGAGGCCCTATTGGAGGTACAGTGCTCTCTGAACCGGGCCGCTTTTCTGATCTATCCCATCCCAATAGTGCTGGTACAAATGTGCACAGTTTTCCTGGGGCAGAATTCGGCACCCAGAGGACTCAGGTCAGGAGAAAACAGGCAGAGTTCCTACGGAGAGGAGGTCGGCAGAGTGAGAGTAAGTTACCGAAAATCAAACGTGGCGGTGGGACCTTCATCAGGGCATTACCTTATGCTTTGTTTTCAGTGCTGTGGTCTCATCAGCAAGAATTAAAAGGCATGAGGATTCTCCCACTACGGAGATGATGAAGGTGACAGCATGACTAAGCCTTAGGCTCTCTTTACTCCCAGAAAAGGCAAAAAGAAAAAAATCCCTTTTACTTAGTC
Source organism: Arctocebus calabarensis (assembly GCA_963573935.1). Taxonomy (NCBI): domain Eukaryota; kingdom Metazoa; phylum Chordata; class Mammalia; order Primates; family Lorisidae; genus Arctocebus; species Arctocebus calabarensis. The sequence continues at coordinate 12,324 of CAUYON010085647.1, read as the reverse complement.
TTGGATTCCAAGATGTCAAGATAGTTCCCATGGGACCCGGAGCTACTATGGGGAAATGGGAGGAACACAGCCTTGGGGTACTAGACAACCACAGACTCAGAGGCAGAGCACCTACCCCACGCCAGATGCCACGGGGTCTCTTTTCAGGCTTAATAAACTCGGCAAAGAGAGGGCGGGAAGGGGGAGAGAGCCCCCAGGGAACTGATGCTGAACCTCCCATGAATCTGGCAGGTGGCTCTCTGAGTTGGTTCTAAGTTAGGGTTTCTCAGCTTCAGCACTGTTGACATTTTGGGTCCCCCATTATTTATTATGGGGCTTCTGTGTATCATAGGAGATTTAGTAGCGTTTCTGGGTCCTACTTATTAGATGCCGGTAGCATTCCATCCCCTCAGTGTAACAGCCAAAGTGGTCTCCTGGCATGGATAAATGTTTCCTGGCGTTCCCAGTTAAGAACCACTGTTTTACATGTGAGGACATGAAAGAAAACAGACAGTATTTGAACTTGATCCTTGTGGATCAGGTCGAACCCATTACCTCTGGCTAGTAAGCCTGTGCTGCTGGCATTTAGTAGATGGACACAAGCAAACGTCTTCAGCAGTGATCGAAAACTGGAGATAGCTGTAAGGGCCCCCAAACTCAGAGACCTCCCAGTGCAGGCAGGGTGAGATTTGGGGAAAGGGTTAACAGCACTTTTATGGTTAAAATGGGTAAACCCAACCAGGACAGAGTTGAAGCCTTTAGTTACATGGTGATAACTTTGTACCAGGTCTCTAATGAAGAACAGCAGGACATTGATATCTGCTCCCAAATTTTCTTTGGGATGTTGTGTATAAGTTGTCTGCAAACCACGTGTGTGTAGTTTTCATTACAGAACCTCCAGATTATCAAGAAAACCTCTTGTTGTCCATGGAGAATTAAAGAGTACTTAGCTCCTGCTTTGACTCCCCAGGGAGCCCTGATTGAAGAGGAGCCTCCCGGGTCCAGTGCTTGGGTTTCCTGGGCAGGACCAGGTGGGCAGTGAGAGACCCCTTTGGGACTGTGGTCTCTACCCTGTGTTCTCTAAGTTAGGAAGGACAGGGAGTACACACATCTGTGCCCCCTTATCCAGACACTTTTATGGCCTCCCTTTTCTCTCCCCCAAAGGTGGTATCCATAGTGTGACTGGGGCCCCCACTGCCATAGAAGTGCTTGTCAAGGTCCTCCCTGGGCCCTGTTTGTGTTCCTCATGAGGTGTCCTTCCCGAGATCCATTCCCCCGAGCCCATCTTTTTTCTAAGCCAGGATGTACAGCTCTCTGTTCCCACAGCCATTTCTTCCCTCTGAATGATTATCACAGAATTTGAGGATGGGTTTAAACTCCGAAACTGTCCAGTCTTCTGTCTTTCCCCTTTGCCACATATCATTATATGTAAACTGAGGACCAAAGAGGGAAAGTGACTTATCTAAGGACACTCTCAGCTCAAGGAGAGAGTGTAAGGTACAAAACAGGACTGAGGAGGAAACATTTGCAACACCCATGTATCTCCAAGATAGGGAAGGCAAGGGAAGCAGGGAAGGAAAGCCAAACGTGTTCTAGGTGCACCAAGCTTGAGAAAGGATGGGAAAGCCAGGGGCGGAGGGAGGGCCAGGGGAAGACAATGTCTAAGTATCTGTGAGATGAGGAAGGTGCCTTGAACAGGACCTCGGGGCACTCATGTCCTGCAGGGGAGAAGGCAGCTCCCCTTCTCTGGGGGACGGAAGGAAACTCATGATTTTGGTGATGAGGTAGCTTTATCTTGGGGAGGAAGAACGATTTTGCCCTCCCAGTACCTGTCAGAACATTGCTGAATACCTGGGGCATTAATCAGGGTTTCTGGCATTGTAAACATCAGACTGAGCTCATCAGGGAGGTTGTGAACAGCTGTCCTTGATTGCAAAGCCTCCTTTGTAACCTGGGAGGGCAGAGGGGCAAAGCAGAAAGAGAAATCTTTAATATTAATTATAGGCCATTTTTTTCAGTGTCCCAGAGTGGACTAGGGAAATATGTGCTTTCATAATAGCATTTAAATTGCTTTTCTCACTTTCTGCATATTTTATTTGAGTAACTGATGAACACACTACCTGCTGGTTACATGTTGCAGGGTTCCTTTTTGCTGGGGTGGGGGGGGGAGAGTGTTTTTCCTCTTATGGGAAAAGGACGCTATTTCTATAAATCTCAAACATTACATGCATCAGGGAATTCAAGGAAAAAGCTTTTATTCTCTTGAGACAAACACAAATAGCTTCGGTTTCTCCTACCTCTTCTTTAAAGTCACCTCATAAAGTGCTATCACAAACATGCTCTAAGAATGAATTGTTTAATACTATAAAGTTTATTGTGTGCAAATACACACGCCCATATTGCATTTATACTTTCTATATAGTAATACCGTACGCTCTAAAAGCACTGTGCAGACTCAGAGGTTGTACTCAGTGGAAAATAATAAGTACAGGCACATACAGGTATATGTTGGATGGAAAAATCTCAAAATTTCCTACTACATGACCAAAATCTAGCCTTTTGGTACCAGAATGCTGATTTCCTACATGTTGTTTCTCTCTCTGAATCAGGTGGTAGTTCCCAAAATTCAGATTTTAAAGGCATAAGGCAACTTACATGTTTTTTCCTTTCTGTGCTAAACAGTAAACATTGCCAGAATGGTACCTTGGATGGTCTCACTTTGGGAGAGAATTCACAACCATCACGGGTAAACTGTGCACTATATTCCAAGGGAGTTAGGTCACTTAATATGTTGACACCTTTTATTAATTTGTTCTCCCAAATGAACCTTATTTTTTTCTTTCATATTTTCTACATAATTTTTTTTTAAACTCCTTCAGCAGACAGTTAAGGTTCCATAAATATTCCCCAGGTCGGGTGAGAGTGAGCCTGGAAGAGTGAGATAGGCCTATGGGACCTTAACTGAGCATATGACTTTAAAACTCAGAAGCTATCTTCGTTTTGCACATTAGTTTACACATTGAATCTCACATGGCTCAGAAAAAATAGATACTTTTAATTCCAGACATTGCTGCATTTTCCTTGCTGTACCAATAGCCCCTAGCAGAGTATCTGGCAGGTAGGTGACCCAATTCCAAATATTCTTTACATAAATGGTGGATAATTCTACCTCAAAGAAACAAACATTCCCCAAGGGGGGAAAAACCTATTTTAATTAGTCTAGGTGTCTGATTTGTGTCAATTTTTTTCACATTCCACAGCAAAACATTTCATTATTGAGCCAGATAAAAATGGGAGCTAGAGCCAGGTATTCAAAGCTAGCCGTTATACTGTGCGGTAGATTTGGCAGCAGTATCTGCCGCTGTGTTTATGAGCAGGGTGGGTTCGGCTGATGTCTAGAATAGAGGGTACCAACGTGAGTCAATTTATTCTTCCTGAGGGTTGCAAAGGTCTTGTGTTGTCCCAGGGTCAGGTATACACAGTTAAGCTATAGCTGGGCAAGGCGCAAGATGTGTTGATCACAGAGGAAAGATTACTACATGAATGGGTGGATGGCCTAGGTTTGGGCCACCAATTTTTGACCTTATTTCAATTCCTAAATTCCTGCTACTATCTCTTCTGCCATAGGAGAGTACTAAGGGAGAGTTTAATGTTTTGCAGTCATAACACCCATCACAGGTTACAGGCTCTTCATGTTGGCAGGCATCTTTTGCAAAGACAAAATTATTATAATCACTTGAATTGTAACAAGTATGAAGATGATATATAGTCATTACAGAATTCACAACATGAGTGCCCAAATCAACTAGCACGATCATTAAAATAAATACTCCCCAATCCATTCTTATGTAAGTCAATGATGTAACATTCTTTGTCATTCTCAAAGCAGTGGGATGGTTCATAGGAAAACCTGCTCTTTCAGCGGACTCATTTAGTGCTCTTTATTTCAGGAGAAAAACAATAGCCCAGCAATGACAAAAGTATAAAAGTGTGGTCCACCAAGTTAGCAAATCAATCCCCTAATCATCTTCATCATTCGTCAGTGGACATTTAAAACAGCCTGACAATAGCAGGCAGTGTTCCCTGATAAGAGGAAACCACTGCACAGAATACAATTTGCAGTTTAAATTTTGAGTCAACAACTAGTTCAAATGTCTGTTTTGAAGGAGGCATTGCTGCTACCAAGACAGGTTCTAAAATACTGTACTTGTAACTTGGATATACGGCCACCTGGGGAGTCCCTTGTTAAGCCCTGCTCAGCAGCAGCTCTGAGTTTGTTTAGAGATTCTTGAAATCTCTTATAAACTGTAACTCAAGAGCAGTGGAGGAACTGAGGCAAGAGAGCCTGTAGTGTTGCATCAGGGCCCCTGGGGCTGTGAGAACCTGTGCAACTTGACAAGTTTCAAGTGATAATGAATGTGGCTATTGAGGAGTGTGTCTGGTTTATTCACCATTTTATTGTCTAACACATTGCCTGGCTTATAGTTGTTACATATATTTACAACGTATGTTGAGTAAATGAATTCAGTGCTAAGTAAACCGTTGGTAAAGGATGTGCAAAAAAAGAAAGGCTGGGAGGGAGGGATCATCCTCTCCCTAAATTAATTTGTTTGTAAAATACTAAATAAAGTTTATAAGTTTCTTTTTCATGCCAGAGCACCTCAAATCTTTACTATGTACTTATTAATAATAAGTCTTCAGGAGAAGGATTTAATAAAGCCATTTCTTATGCTATTTTGAGTATAATATTCTTTGTTTTCAAAGTACTGATTAACCTCTCTCTGCAGTACTTGGGGTAATGAATTTAAAAATCGGTATGACATTATATGCAAAAAAAGTTTGGATTAAATTTTGTTTACTACTTTTGGGGGCACACCGTGTGTGCACGTGCATAAATTGAGCCTTCATGATAACAAAGTAAATAAAATTCTCTAAATATTTGAGTGTATCTGTAACATCAATGATCTATTCTGGTAATGATTGGGGTAATAGGCATGGCACACATAGTTCAGTGGTTAGGACTCTGGCCACATACATGGAGGCTGGCAGGTTCGAACCCAGCCCAGGCCTGCTAAACAATGACAACTTGATAACTGTAACAACAAAAAAATAGCCAGATGTCATGGCAGGTGCCTGTAGTCCTAGCTACTTGTGAGGCTGAGGCAAGAGAATCACTTAAGCCCAACAGTTTGAGGTTGCTGTGAGCTGTGACACCACAGCACTCTACCAAGGACAACATAGTGAGACTCTGTTTAAAAAAAAAAAAAACAATGGTTGGAGTAATAAATGATTCCGTCAACTCTAAAGTAATGTAAATTCTGATCTGTAATCTGTTAAACAGTTACAAAACCAAATTCTGTGATGATGAAGAAGGTAAGAGCACCAAGGGGGTTTCAGGAGTGCTTCTCCTTCTAGAATGCTAGGGGAGCTTATTATTACTAAATAAAGATTACTGAGCTCCATACCCCTCCAGAATTTCTGAACACAGGTTGAGGGAGGCCCAAGAAATTGTATTTAAAAATCATTCCACAAAATGATTCTAAAGCCAGGAGATCAAAGAATTATAACATGAGTAATACACATTTAAATAATATCACATATCTCTTATTTTACTAGTCAAATACCTCCAGTTTTCCTAATCCATGGTTCCCCACCCCCCCTTTTCCTTTGGCAATTCATACCTTTTAAGTAGTTATATTTCATCTGGCTTTGGAATACATGGTGTGCCCCCCCAAAGGAAATGAAATTTAATATAGGTTTTTTTGCATATTATATAACTCTGATTTTTTATTTCATTAGCCCAAGTACTACAGACAGCTGTTAATCAGTATTTTGAGAACAAAGGGTTTTTTTAAAAGTGTAAGAAACTGCTTTATTAAATCCTTCTCTTGGGGATTTAATAAATGTGTACTTAAGTGCTTTCAAAGTACTTTTTCTAGGATGAGTTCACAAACTTAATTGTCAGCCCTCATATGATGATAGCTCTGATGGCCATTCCACAGAAAGAGATCCAAAATTGCTTTGATGGGTGGACCAGATGAAGGTGACCATAGTGATATTCAGCAACAAGGTTTTTTTTTTTTTGTAGTTTTTGGCTGGGGCTGGGTTTGAACCCTCCACCTCTGGCATATGGAGCCGGCACCCTACTCCATTGAGCCACAGGTGCCGCCCAGCAAGGTATGTTTTTTAGGATGAGTTCGTGAATTGAACTGTTGGCCCTCATGTGAGGTGTCAGGTAGGAAGGGACCAGATCTAAGTTTCAGATAAGGATGATCTCGGTAGACAGAGCAGTTCTGCAGTGTCAAGATCAAGTGGGGGAGTGAAGAGAGAAACATGTTCAAGAAAAAATTTTGAAACAGGGAACAGTTAAGGCAGATGGAGCATCCCAGAGAACCCTGGAAATATTCCCCCAGGCAACTCTAATGGGAGGAGCCATGCAGGAAACTGCTAGCCTGAATAGACTGTTGAAGGAATTATGGCGGTTTGAACTATGCATAGTCATATAAAACATATTATTATTATTATTATTATTATTCATACTTTATATATTAACTATAAGCTCACTGAGGCCAGGTCCTGTGCCTAATCCAGTTTTGAATCCCTGAATCTCTAAAAGTCAGAGAGTCAGGATTTAATGTGGGTTGCTTCCAAGAGATCAGCTTTTCATCACCTTCCTATCTTCCCTTCCCCTCAATTTGTACATCAGTTTTTAAATATCTAAGGCCTTTAAACCCAAGTACAGGTTTCACTGCATAATTTTTCATATATTAATCAGTGCAATGTTTTTTTATAATAATAATTCAAATTTATTTTGTATTTCTAAAATAGTCATTGGATGGGAATATAATTCCTACTCTGTAATGCCATGTCTAGTATACAGTAAGGGGACATCTAGGAGCATTATGGAAGCTTCAGTGTTTTCTACACCTTTTTTTTTTTTTAAATTAATTTATTTATTGTTGCAGTTTGGCCAGGGCTGGGTTTGAACCTGCCACTCTTGGTCTATGGGGCCAGCGCCCTACTCACTGAGCCACAGCAGCCGCCCTCTACACTTATTTTGTTTTACAAAAAAGATTATAAAGTCCTGTGAAAATAAAAATAGGAAGACTAATTTTTAATTTTCCAGATAAATTCTTTACCATTAGTTTGATATGAACTTGAAATACAGCTTTGCATTGCCATGACGGTGTGTAAGGATTTCTTCTGAGTTAAGCCAATGTACCATTTAGAGACATGTGTTTGTGATGTCTCTGATGGAAAATGAGGGAGAAAAAAGGAAATTAGATATCTCATTGTCTCTTAATTTTCAAAGAAAGTAATCACAGAATAATTTAGGAATATCGACATAAAATGTTAAAGAGCTGTATTATATCACAAGACCCTTTTTGAACATCAACATACTTCAAAACCTGCAATTTCCTCAATCAGAAAAGATTTCTTTTTCCTCTTTTTATTTGGGAGGAACACTTGGATATAGAAGTTTAACTCTTGATAAAATGGATGCTTTAGAAGAGAGGGTCTGATTAGAAAGCTAAATGGGAGCTGTCTGCTTCTTAATACCCTGGTAGGGTGCAGAAGGCCTCTAGATTGTCACTGAAGACAAAGCGTGTCTGTGGCCTCCTGTTACACCTTCAGAGTGGACAGACTTCTTACTGTGATCACAGCCAGAATAAAGTTAAGTTACTGGTTAACTACCTCTCATGTCAGATTCAGGTTTGGGAGGGATTTCATCCTTCTTTTACTCTTCTTGTCTTACATAACTTCCAGTTATTCTCTATTTTAGAGTGACAACATTACTGTGATCCTTACATTTCCTGAAAATGGAATCTGCTTTAGAATATTCACTCACGCAGCTACGTCAGAGACATGGGAGATGCTGCTGATGGAATTTGTACAACCATTTGCCCTCTGCTGCCTCAACTTTAGTTACATTTTTATTTGTGGTTGACTGTAATAATCCATTTAAAAATCATGAAAATGATCATTTATCGAATATTGACTCTATTCCGGGCATGGTAGCACATACATATTTTTACACGATGAAAAGTCTCTCACAGCCATTCTGAGTGTAAGTAATCATCCCCTACAGCAAGGCTACAAAGAGACTTAGCCTTGTTTCTGATCCAGGCATTGTATGTGTTTTCAATGCCCTTTTTCTTTTTGTGATTATTATATTTTACGTATGCATGTATATATTTATTTAGTTGACAAGTAAAATTATATTTATTGTATGTACACAGCATGTTTTGGTACACATATACATCATGAAAGGACTAAATCAAGCTATTTAATATATGTGTTATCTCACATACTTATCAGTTTTCGTGGTAAGAACACTTAAAATCTCTTTTAGCAATTTTCATATATACTCTTATTAATAGTAGTCACCATGTTGTACAAGAGATCTCTTGAAATTATTTTGCCTGTCTGAGCTGCTGAGTCCTTTGACCACATCCCTCAATCTGCACCCTCGTCACACCGTCTAATATCTACCACTTTGCTCTCTGCTTCTCTGAGTTTGACTTTCTTACACTCCACACCTAAGTGTGAGCTCCTGCGATGATTACTGCATTTTAGTGGTGATTGTTGAAGAGTCTTGATGATGTGGGAGCCAGTTGTAGGAGCCATTGGTAGTACTTGTCACCTGAAGTTTCCTTCTATTATAATAATTTTCTCAAGGAGCAGAATAGCTGGAGATTGTTCAATTTTGCCTTCAACTAGTTTTTATTTTTATTTTTTGGAGATAGGGTCACAATCTTTTTCCCAGACTGATATGCAGTGGCATCCTCAGAGATCATTACAACCTCAAACTCCTGGGCTCAAGTGATCCTCCCACCTCAGTCAGCTGAGGAGCTAGGACTACAGGTGCCTGCCACCACACCTGGCTAACTTTTCTATTTTTAGTAGAGATGGGGCCTTACTCTTGTTCAGACTGATCTTGAACTCCTGGCCTAAGGAAATCCTCCTGCCTTGGCTTCCCAAATGCCTAGGGAATGCCTTCACCCAGGCAGTGTGCCACTTACCCACAATTTGTGTCCACTAGCACACAAATCCTCCTTCCCTCTCCCTTCTTCCTTCTCCCCCAGCCCCACTTGAGTTTAAATGTGTTTTTCTCTCTTGTGGGTGTGTAGTTGTTCATCTACTACTTTCATATTAGTATTGAGTACATTGGACACTTGTTTTGTCACTTATTCTTGTGATACTTTACTGAAGAGAATGTTCTTCAGCTCCATCCAGGTAAATACAAAAGACGTAAAGTCTATCTTTTTTTATGACTGTATAGTATGCCATAGTATACACATACCACAGCTTATTTATTTTTTATTGTTGGGGATTCATTGAAGGTACAAAGAACCAGGGTACATTGATTGCATTTGTTAGGTAAAGTCCCTCTTATAATTGTGTCCCATCCCCAAAAGGTTTGTCACACACAGTGACTCCCCTTCCACCTTCCCTTTCTCTGCACTCCCCTTCCCCACCCCTGCTATCTGCTAGGTCATTAATTGTCCTCATATCAGAAATGAGTACATTGGTTTCTTGCTTCTCAATTTTTGTGATGCTTTACTAAGAATAATGTGTTCCACTTCCATCCAGGTTAACACTAAAGATGTAAAGTCTCCATGTCTTTTAATAGCCGAATAGTATTCCATGGTATACATATATCACAGCTTGTTAATCCATTCCTGGGTTGGTGGGCATTTAGGCTGTTCTACAAGACCATACTGATCAAAACATCATGGTATTGGCACAAAAACAGAGACATTGACATCTGGAAATGAACAGAAAAAGGGGAGATGAAATTAATATCTTATAGCCACCTAATCTTTGATAAACTAAAGAAGAACATAAACTGGGGGAAAGAATCCCTATTCAATAAATGGTGCTGGGAGAACTGGATATCTGCATGTAAAAGAATGAAGCAGGACCCACACCTTTCTCCACTCCAAAAATTGATTCCAGATGGATAAAAACCTAAATTTAAGGCATGAAATGATAAAAATCCTAAAAGAAAGCACAAGAAAAAACTTGAAGATATGGGGGTCTTGGGGAAAGACTTTATGAAGAAGACTTCTATGGCATTTACAACAACAACAAAATTAACAAATGGGACTTAATTAAACTGAAAAGCTTCTGTACAGCTAAGGAGACAAAAACCAAAGCAAATAGACAACCTACACAATGGGAAAAGATATTTGCATATTTTGAATCATACAAAAACTTGATAACTAGGATCTACAGAGAACTCAATCCACATGAAAAAAGCCAACAATCTCTTATATCAATGGGCAAGAGAAATGAATAGAATCTGCTCTAAAGAGACAAATGAATGGCTAACAAATATATGAAAAAATGTTCATCATCCCTAATTATTACAGAAATGCAAATCAAAACTACCCTGAGATATCATCTAACCCCAGCAAGAATGGTCCACATCGCATAATCTCAAAACTTCAGATTCCGGTGTGGATATGGAGAGAAGGGAACACTTTTAGTCTGCTAGTGGGACTGCAAACTAATACAATCTTTTTGGAAGGAAGTATGGAGAACTCTCAAAGAACTCAAACTAGACCTCCCATTTGATCCTGCAATCCCATTATTGGGCATCAGAAGAAAAAAATCCTTTTACCATAAGGACACTTGCACTGCTAAACTGTTTATAGCAGCTCAATTTACAATCACCAAAACGTGGAAACAGCCTATACCATAGTTTATTAATCCATTCCTGGGCTGATGGGCACTTGAGTTGATTCCACATCTTGAGAATTGTGAATTTATCTGTGATAAACATTCCAGTGCAAATGTCTTTATGGTAAAAAAAAATTTTTCCCCTTCTGGGTAGATACCTATTAATGGGAGTGCTATAACAAGTGGAAGATCTACTTTTTCTCTCTCTGAGGATTCTCCATACTTTCTTCCATAGAAGCTATATTAGTTTGCAATCCCATCAACAGTGGAAAAGTGTCCCCTCAGAAAAGGAAAATTAAAATGAGGTACCATTTCATGTTCATGAGTCTAACCACACAAAAAAAGTTTGGTAATATCAAGTATTAGTAAACGTGGGGAAATGAGAGCTCCCATACGCATTATAGTTTGTGGGAATATAAATTACTTCACCGACTTTGCAGAGTAATTTAGCAATATCTACTAAGTTTGGTGATGTGTCGACTTTGTGATTAGCAATTCTCCTAGGTACAGATGGAGATACTATCTGGCATATTTGCAAAGAGATCTGTGCAAGGATTTCTTGAAGCTATCATTGTAATAATGAAAAACTATAAACAATTTAAATTATGTACCACAAAAGAATGGATAAACACTTTATGATGAATTAATATAATGGGATAATATATATCAATCAAAATAAAGGAACTATATTTATATGTATATATATATATATCAACATGGACAAATACTGATACTCAGTGTTGTATAAAGTAGGAGGCTATGGATATTTTAATACATAAATATATCATTCAGAAATATTTTGAAATTGTCCCTAATGCTGTGTATGATAGAAGACATACACACGTGTAAAAAAGGGTACAAAAATATAAATGGGAAGGGTGTCCAGCAACTTTATGATAATAGCTATTACTCAGGAAGCAGGGAATTTTGATGGTTGGGTGTTGACCTTGAATGTAATGCTTTATTTTTTATAAAAAGATCTGAAGCAAAAATGGCAAAATGTTAATCCACAATTCACCTGGGTGACAGGGATGCATAAGGAACTATCATCTTTGCACAGGGAGCTGTTACCTGTGCACCATGTGTAGACTTTTTAAGAACATATTGAAGTTGTTTTAATTTAAAACTAAAAAAGACAAGTATTGTGATAAATATTCTTATATCCCAGCTTTTGTGTACACTATTATTACCTCTGGATAAATCTCTTATAGTAATTTCTAGGTTAAAGAACACACATTTTTCTTTGAATCCATTTTTAAACTCAAGTTATTAATTTTTTTGTTATCCAGTCTCTGTAGAGACTGTCAAAAATTGCCAGTGTCGACTATATTCCAAGTTGTCACAGGTAGGGGATCGTTTTCAATTAGCGATAATCGCACCTTGGATAAGCCCCATTGGCTACGATACTGCCACTGCACAAAGCTGCCCCAAGTTATTCATTTTACTGTAGAAAAATTAGAAGAAAAAAATTAAAGGGAAAAGTACATCTATAATTCTGTAATCCAAAGATGACTACTTTTAAGATCTTTTTTTTTTTATAATTTTATTGAATCATAATTCTGTACATTGGTGCAATCATAGGGCACGATTCATATACATTCAGAAATGTTTTGATCGTACTGTTACAGATAGCCTTCATGGCATTTTCTTGATCACTAT
>CAUYON010085646.1:0-14849 GCA_963573935.1 Arctocebus calabarensis | reverse complement strand
TTATATAGTGATCAAGAAAATGCCATGAAGGCTATCTGTAACAGTATGATCAAAACATTTCTGAATGTATATGAATCGTGCCCTATGATTGCACCAATGTACAGAATTATGATTCAATAAAATTATTAAAAAAAAAAGAAAGAAAGATATTAAAATAATTTTTAGAGAATCCTAGGTACAAATCACAGAAATTAAGTTCAAAACCTTGAGGCAAAGTATATTTTCTGAGTAAAATACAAAGTGCCACTATTGATCCTAGAAGAGGGAACCACCCTGAATAAACAAATTACTGTAGACAAGAGTGGAAAGGAAATGGGAGAGCTATTCAAAAGAGCACAGCACAAAATACAACGACAGCTGAGGAAAGCCCTTTGGCAAAGAAATGCAGGTATTGGCAGCTGAAGTCCAGCCAGGATTTGCAGAAAAGGTAAGAGTGAGGAGAAGTGGCAGAAGAGTAATAGTATCTGCCACAACCATTAGTACAAAAATATGTTCAGCTGCTCTTATAAATAAGAAAATATAAATTAAAATAACAGGCACTGTTGTACCCCATAATATTGGAAATTATAAAAAGAAATAATAGCCACCTATTCTGGAAGCCCATGGGGGAAAGATTTTTATACTTAGCAGTAGAAATACTTAGTGGTCACAACCTTTTGAAAAGCAATATACTAATAACCTTTGAAATTCAAATTAGATACGTATTCCGCGCGCGCGCGCGTGTGAGTGTGTGTGTGTGTGTGGGTGTGTCTGCATATTTGTTTGTATATCAATTGATTTACCATTCCCAATCCTAGGGATCCATCCCATGGCAAGAAAATAAAAGTTACAGTCTACAGGAAAGTATTTCCAGGAAGAGTTTAAAACAATATGATAGAGTTCTGATTTAAAGTAAATGCCTATCAACAGAAAAATGGGTAAAGAAATTACACACTAGTAGATGTTTTAGGACTGCTATTATAGATGTAAGGTGCAAGACGTTAATGGTTTTTCTTCTCAAAGACATAATTTCCAGCCTGAAAGTTGCGTATTTCAGGGCTGAGATCATTAGTGCAATTTTTTCCTTCACTTTGTCCCTGAGCTGCCCCTAGTGATTTATGTAACTTCACCACTTCGTAGTTTCCTTGTCTACAGTATAGGAAGAGGAGAAGAGGCCAGTGTAAATTGTCTAGGAATACCTGGTGGGAAAGAGATCTCACAGAATCCTGATGATGAATTTTGCTATAGCTGATGTGGAAATAGATCACCCATGTGGCAGTCTCAATAAATTCTATTAAGATTCATCATTAGAAACCATTTCACACTTATTTTTAAAACGAGTCAAAGACTTTATTTTACTTTTATTCCCACGCACTTCACAGAGAGGCCCAACTCCATCGTCCCTTATCTCGTCTTCTTTCCTAATCAGCACAAATGAACAACCTCATCTCTTTTCTAAACCTGCAAAGTACTTTAGCCTTAAATATCAGGTCAAGTTGTCCAGAAAAGAAATGTTAAGATATAATTAGACAAACGAGAGATTCATTAGGAGAATCCCATGTAGAAAGTAAAGGGAAGTAGGAGACAGGGCAAGGCAGTCAGAGCCCCTGCGTCCTGAGAAGGAAACAGTGGGAGGAAGGACCTCAGACTATGTCTGGACAGGCCAAGCCAATGGGAGCCTTGCAGCAAAGTGTGCACACATTGAGCAGGAATGGCTGGGCTCTGGTACCCACCTTCCTTGGCTGGGATGGAGGGTGTGGTTGGGTGAAGTCTATGCAGTGGGTCCCAGAACTCTGGCAGCTAATCCTGCCCCACGTCCATAGCAGGTACCCTGTAGAAGGAAGATCTGTGCAGCACGCCAAGGCCTCTCTCTCTCTCTCTCCACATCTCACTTCCAGGCTTTGGTAGGATTATTTATTACATATCGTATTTCCCTTACTAGCTTGTGGATTCTGGACCATCGGATCCATATCTGATTTATTTCTGGAAATATGAAAAACTGTGCTAGACATGGAGGGACCTAAGATTCATAACATACACCAAATAGTCAGAAATGGATTTCTACAGTAGTAATAATCATTATTTCTCTAATGCATCATGCCTTATAGTATGAAGTTGAGGGTTTCCCCCACCACCACGATGATTCTCTTGCTTGCCCTTAGCACCTTCCCAGTATGATAGTTCCCTGTCCTGACAGCCTTCCCTTGTTTACACAAGAGTTAAAGTGTTCACCTGCCTCCTAAATATTATACATGTCTTCCCTTGACCACAGATGGGGTTAAGCAAGACCGTCATTTGCAGGAGTGGGGTGGATACTTGCTGGAGACCACATTTCCCCTCTACTCAGCACAACTCCTCATCTGACACTACACCTGAACAAAATGGCATTCATTTTACATTTTTATCAAAACCTTAACATGCACCTGTTAAGGGTTAAATTATATGCATAGGTGCCAAAGTATTCACCTCAGAATCCAACTTTTCCCTCTACCTATGTAGTAGGTGTGTAACACAAATAGGCAAAAAGTAGACTGCAGCTAACCACAGTCCAAGTCCAAGTGATCTCTCTTCTCAACAACTCCTTTTTGTAATATTGGGTTAGTATTATTTGGCTGTATAGTTCTTTTTTTATTTTTAAATCAAAATATAAAAATTGCACGTTTGAACTACTGATTAAGGGCTAGCACCCTGAAGGGCTCCTTAAAAAATAAACGATTGTAATCATAATACTTTTTCATAATCCGGTATCAATATTACTCATACCAGTCAAATGTTAATTTGTATCACTAATTGCTGTTTTGACAATGAATCTGGGTTAGTTAGGAACACAGAAAAAACTACATACACTCAAACATGCATACATGCATAGAAAGAAAGAAATATTTCTCTTGAACTATTGTAATTCAGTATGCTAGGAGCACAGCAAGATTAATGTCTAGCCTGAGAAAGGAGAGAAGAACTAACTTTTTTATTGAGTGTTATTTTGTTTGAAAAGAAACACTATTCTTTCATTTTCCCCAGTCCCTGTACCACATTTATGAAATCATGAATCAATAAATATTTTGAGTTCCCACTAACTCATTTCTAACACAGAAGACTCACTTCATAAAAGGAATCCCGGGAGAATTTTTTAAATTGTCTACAATGAAGATCACACAAGCTGAAATTTATGAACACTAGAGCCTTTACAAGCTGACCTCTGAGCAAGTTGGATAATTTCCTCCCACTGCTCATTTGTCTGAAGGTGGAAAACTGTCCCCACACCCAGGAAGTGAGAATTTCATTTCATTAAGAAAGAAAAAGAAGAGGAATATTGACCCATAATCAATAGAGTACCCTTAGCGACCTTTGGGAATTAGAAGCTGAGAGTAGCTACTACCCCATATCCCAACAATCTGCAAAGCTTGGTTTAATTTTTGATGAGAACTGTGATTGGAATCTAATTTTTAAACTCTTCAGCCCTTTAGCTTGTTAGTAGCATTGTGCGTGACAAGGAAGAAACATCTAAAGAGTATTGCCACGTGGCCGTCAGCATATGCATTCTGCTGGACGCCTTTTGTGTCCTGTGCGGTGCCAACCACCTTCACTTGTGTTAAATTGTAGAAAATAGAAGCTTAAATTGAATTGCCATTTGGGCACCTGCCATTCTGCTAATCCTTCATTTCAGTGGAAGGGCAAATCTGATTTAGCCACAGTGCAAGTTATAAGAAGACAGTGGTGATTATGAAACTTCTGTCTCCTGACAGCTACACTCAGCTAAAAAAAAAAAAATAATAATAATCCTTTAAGAAAATGTGACAGTGCCCTCTTTTTTCATCCCTCTAATATTAGTTTTGCACCTAGTGAATGAAGTCAAATAACATATTGCGAAAAATCTCTCGGAGGCAAGATTGAGCTGAGGACCTGCGTGGCCTTCACATCGTGGTTTCACCTCTGCTTCTCAGGTCTGATTGAAATGAGTTTTGGAGATTGCAGTTCAGTCCCTAGAGGGCCCTACAGGATAGTAAATCCACATCAAAAAGCTGTTGTGTGTATGAATTTGTGCTGATTTTATGTGACAGCCTGTTTCCATTTAGACAGGTTCAAGTACCACAGAGCGGAATCACTTCTCTCCTTGCGAGATTAAAAGCTTACTCATTTTCAAACAAAATCCTTCACCTGGCGTTGCTCCTATTTTTGTTTTCCCGGAAATCATGAAACGTTGGCTTCCTGAAGACAGCAAACGTGTCACCATCACTTAACCTTCATTTCTCCTTGCAGGACAGAAGTATCACACCTAGGAAAACAGCTGGTTCAAAAATGGGTCTCTTCATTTTGGTTATAAGGCAGAATTTCCAGGACAATTACAAACCTTCAATAACATCCAGTGTCCTTCAGAACTAAAAGGTGTCATCTCCTGAAGAACAATATTATCTACTCACTGCGTCTCTTCCTTATGCATGCCAATGAGTTAAACAGTTTTTCTTGTATTTAACTTCTGGGAAACCCACTGGACTTGGTGGGTGGGAAAATAAAAGACTAGAAAAAGGCTTTGAAGTCTTTACTTATTTCTTTGGTGTATATTAGCATTAGAGAAATCAGAAAGGAGACAGGTTAATTGAAAATCTATTGAAATGCTCTAAAGTAGTTGAGGATTATGGCAGTCAGATTATTTACCTAGTTAGGTTTTGTACACACTTAAGTCCAGAGCGTAAAAGGAGAAGACAATTCAAAGAAATACTGATAAATACTCTACAAGGAATAAGCTTAACAGTATGAGTTTTGAATTCACAAAGGTTTAATTGAATTGAAATCTCGGTGGTTTCTTATTTTTTTAAAGCAGATTTGGTTAAATTATTAACCTTTCAGTGTCTTAGTTTCCTCATTTTTAAAATGGTGGGTGTAGAACAGCTCTTTGTGGCATCTGCTTAGCCCAGAGTGTCCTTGCTCCAAGTACAGTCCCTCCTTAGACTGAGCTGTTGGCAGCTAAGTGGGTCTTTGTCCCCCTAGCTTTATTAAGACAAATAGAAATTCATTGATTGACAAAAAATTGCATGCATTTACAAAGTACAATGGGATGTTTTATATATGTATACATTATGAAATGATAACCACTATGAACATATCCATCCCGTCACATGGTTTCTGTATGTGTAGTGAGATCATTTAACATCTACCTTCTTAGCACAATTTTAATTATATAATTATTGAGTATAGTCACCACGCTATACCTTAGGGCTCCAAATCTATTACCTGCTCTGTAATCAGAAGTTTTTACCCTTTAAGCCACATGTCCCCATTTCCCCGCCCTCACCTCCAACAATGACCATTTTGTTCTCCCTTCTCTGAGTTTGACTACTACAGATTCCATGTATACTATAGATGCCACGTATAAGTGAGACTATGCGTTGCTTGTGTTTCTGTGTCTGGCTTATTTCACTTAACCCAATGTCCTTCACTCCTGCATCATGTTGTTACAAATGGGCAGGGTTTCCTTTTTATTAAAAGGCTAAATAATATTCGTGTGTGTTGTGTGTCACATTTTCTTCATGTATTTATCCATTCATTCAACACTTAGCCTGTTTTTGTATCTTGGCTATTGTGACGAATGTGGCAGCCCCATTTGTACCGGGTGACTATGTCGTGGAGTGGATGTTTGACCCACACCAGGACCTCAGCTTCCCTCTCATTGGAAGTTGTAATTGGGATGAGGTCACCACTACTGAGTCTCTGTTTGAGGCTGAACCAGAGAAAGGGGGCAGGGTGACATGAGGAAGGAAAAGAGAGGAAAGTCAGATAACAAAGAGAAAAGAAACTGGAAGCGGGATGTAGAAATCAGAGTTAATGTGGCTCCAGAGAGACAGCATGACTGAAGAAGAGGCTGTCTTGGTATCCTATGCCTTCCCAGTTCTTTCTTTAACTCACAAATTTTAGTGAATTTCTGCTTTTAGTGTAATATATTTCAAAGTGAATTTCCAATAATAGAAAATGCTTAGTCTAAGGCTAATAGTACCTCCATATGAAGGCAGTCAGGACAGTTAGACGGTAGCTAATTTTTATGTCACATATCCTATGAGTACACTTGCAATAAAGACCAATATTAAAGAGAGATTTTAGAATAAGTTCAGTTAATAGGGGGAAAAACTTAAACTAATAGAAATTATAATTGTTCTAATTTATGCTAATGTACTTTCCTAGAGACCTGGATATGAAGTTTCTGTAATCTGTCTGTCCCACTGCTAATGGGCGACAGGGCTCCTACTTAGGTACCTGAGTGAGTGTCTGAACACATATGTGAAGTGCAGATGGATGTGTGTTTGTAGACGATGATAAGGCATTTTTATCTCTTATTGAATTCAGATTACAATTATAATAAGGGCAGTTTAATATCATCTCATGAAGATTACATTTGATTTCATTACATGCTTTTTCTATTTATGCAATCACTAAATAACCTGGGAATTACTAGTTGCATTTATGAATGCTAAAACGTTTCTAACTAAGTTGTTAATAGTATTTAATATGTTAGAATTAGGTTTGATTAGTGGCAATCTCAGAAAAACATTATTTGGTCTTATCCCTTAGTGTATAGGGTCCCAAAGCAGAGATTTTCCAATTTCAGGTCACCAGGTCAATGATCTCATTTGATTTGCTTCTCTCTGTGCCTCAAATCAGCCAGTTCTTGCCTGAGCTCAGCTCTTTCTTGTAATACTTTGCTAAATATAAGTGATAACAATGAAAGCTCCTGATGTTCTATTTTCCAGATTCTTTCCTCAGAGCTAGATTTTCATTGAGCATTTTGACACATTTGCAATTTGTTGCAGGGACAGGTTCGTTCTGCATAACAAGGCTTTCCAGTCTCCTGGTCTGTACCTCCTCCCATGGCCTTGAGGTAACTAAAGATAAGTGGAGAGAAAGAGGCAGGAGAAGTGGCCAAATAATTAATTGGTCTTGATGATTACATCTAGGAAAGAACTCAGGTAATAAATAAGAAGCCTCTTAAGTTTTTAAAAGAGTCAAACTTCCAGAGAAACTATGAACCCAGAATAAAAAGACGCCTTTGATTGCTTACTCCTTAAACATTCGTTAGTCTCTAAATTTATGCAGGTTGGAAATGGACTACAAAGTGACACATCCTCTAAAGAGGGAATATTCCTCAACAGTCATTTTACACATGCACACACACATCAGGCTGCCAAAAAATAGATAAATATTTTAAGAAAGGAAGAAACTGTATTAAAATTGTAATACTCAATATATGCCGATAACACAAGATGAATACAAGTCATGTTTGAACATCTCTTGTAATTGCAGAAGTCAAATGTGACTTGAGTAGTACAGATTGACCACAGCTTTTTCCTTTCTTAAAATGTGCATACATTGTTCTGGTGCTCTCTCTCTCTTCCCCTCTCTCTCTCTTTGTCCACTTTCCTTCCACTACATACATAGTGACAAAAAATGGACAAAGAAAATCCTCTTAGAAGTCCAATTTAGGGGTCATAGAGTGAATTGATTGCTCTAGAGGGGACTGGAATTTTCTAGTGAAATGTGTCTAGGACTAACATAGAAATTCTCGCCTTAGCAAGAAGAAGATTTCATTCTGTCTGCCTGATAGGATTGCATTGTTGCTTTCAAACAGTGGTGATTCTGTGGGCTGCAGTCTTCCTTTTTCTCTTTGGGAGGATTTTATTATAGCTATCTTGTCCCTTTGTGAGTGGTTCAGATAACTCATCCTTTAATTCATAGATCTCCAAAATGACAAGGGAGCCAGTTCTGGGCTTTAGGGAAAAGAATGCTCATCACCTGAGACTCTGATTGTTCAGCTGTACTCAGTAACTGGATGAGGTTTGAGGCTGTCTCCTTTGGGGAGAGGGAGTGTGTTCTATGCATGGAGAAAAGTAGCAAAGATGTCTGATTTCTAGGCACTTCTAGCTACCCACCCAAATTTTCCCTTTCCTTCCTAGATGACATTTCTTACCCTTTTGTGCAGTCAGGAATGGCCATGTTTGTACAGGAAAGTAGTCTGGCTTGAAGGCCAAATGGGTCGTGTTCACGCAGGAAAGAATTCAGGAGTGAGCCCACAGAATAAAGCACAGGCAAGTTCATCAAAGGAACAAAGAAACAGGAAGTCTTTCTCCACAGGCAGAGAAGCAGCTGTGTTCTCAGAGCAATGGAGAGTAACACTTCATGAGTTTCTAGAGTCTTATTTTATACCTTCCATTTAATTTTATATTAAGCAGGAGGAGGAGGATTATTTATAAGATTTCTGGGAAAGGGATGGGGACCTCCTGGGGTTCCTCCTCTTTTTAAACCATATAGGATCAGCTGTGGGAGTTGCCATGGCATTTGTAAACAGTCATGGCACTGGTGGGTCTTTCTTTGAATATGCTAATACATTATAAGTGGGATGCAGTGAGCAGCGAGGGTAACCTGAGGTCATTTTTTGTTGCCATCTTGGTTCTAGCTGGTTTTGCTCAGTTTCTCTACCACCCCCTGTTTAATTAGAGACTCTGGTATGGGCCTCCTGACTCCTTATTGGCCTGGGCCTGCAGTGTCTGTCTCTATGTGCCTATACCAGTGTCATGGAAGCAGAAGTGCTGGATGCCACATTCACATCTGGCTCCTATACCTCTGTATTTGTTCTCTTTCTCGTGGGTGGGTGCAGATGGGAAATTTTAGAAATTATGTGATGAAGACAACACAATCATTAGAGGAAAGAAGCGAGAGTCCTGGGACTGTGTTTGGGCATGAGCTGGCCACCAATCAGAAACACCTCTTACTGACTTTACAAAAGTCAGAAATAAAAATTGTTTGAATAATTGTGCCTTTTAAGATGTGTGAATCTGCTTGTTGACCTGACGCTAAATTACATAGTTAATATTTTTTTACTCATTTGACTTTTTGATATTATTTTCTGAAAATTTCTGATAAAGTGAATGCAAACAGCAAGAGAATGAGAGTAATTCCACCTAGTCAAAGGCTTCAAATACCCAAAGAAATCTACTAGGCAAATACTGTGTCTTAAAGCTTACTTTTCATCACTAAAAGCACAAAAATATGTCTAGCACAACTTTTTTATATGAGACATAAATACTAAGATATCAACAATAAGTATAGCGTTCTAAGAAAATGATCAAAAACGAACCAAATGCATCTTTACATTTAAGCACAAAGTATATTTACTGATATAGCTTAACCATACTTGATTTGGACAGGTGCAGTGGCTAATGTCTGCAATCCTAGCACCCTGGGAGTGGGAAGATTTCTTGAGGCCAGGAGTTCAAGACCAGCCTGAGCAAGAGCAAGACCCCCTTTCTATAAGAAATAGAAAAACTAGCTGGGCATCGTGGTGGGCGCCGTAGTCCCAGCTACTCAGGAGGCTAAGGAGGCAGGAGGATTGCTTGAGCTCATGAGTTTGAGGTTCCTGTGAGCTATGATGATGCCACTGCCCTCTAATCTAGGTGATAGAAACAAGAATCTGTCTCAATAAATAAATAAATAAACTTGATGTATACTTTCAAAACAAGCACAAATGCATTCATTGTGCCTCTTAAATATTATAATTTCAAAAATTCCACCATTGTAATATGTGTTCTAAACCAGTTCCTATTAACTTAGTTTGAAAAATAACTTCATCTAAGTATAGATTTCTAAAAGCTGCAGGAAGCTGCATTACACTGGCACAAAAATAATATAGGGAAAATTCCGGGTGCCTACTACAAATTCCTCTACTTAGGAATAAAAATTAAAAGACAATCAGTTATATACCTCAAAAGAAAAAAGTATATGGTAATTTACAATGCAGTATCGATTAAATGCAATGTTAAATACAATTGCAGAGAATTCTCTTTAAATAGGTAATAAGGACTTTTACAGGTGTTTACATTTGCATATCATCAACTTTTAGGATTTTCTCACTGACACATCTCTGTTCCATATTTTTAAAGTATGGAAGAGAAATGTGTGAGAGATAATAGTAGTAATAATAATGATAATGATAATAATAATAGCATTGAGTTCTTCTATGCTTACCACTGTGCTTTTACCACTTTGCATGGATCATGTCATCTACTGTGCTTTTACCACTTTGCATGGATCATGTCATCTTCCCCCACAGCCCTATGGGTAGGCGCTGTTAATAACAGCTGCCTAACTGCAGGGGGCGCCACTCACATACATTGGTCCATATAAATTGTAGCTCCTGTAGTTGTGAATCGCACAGCCTTCATACCTATTTTCACATTATAGATGAGGAAACAGGGTCAGAGAGAGATGACAAAGAAATTTTATAAAACAATACTTATGCCAGAGACTCTCTTTGTTCAGGATTAAAATCAATTCTTTTTTAAAAAGACTAATAACAATTATGCTGCCAAGTATTAAAGCAATAAAAATTAAATTTGGCAAGAGTCTATAATTTCTGTCTATTCTCTGGCATCTGCCTTTAAATGGATGGCAAAGCCTTCATCTATCAACTGGGAATCAGGCATCATTAGGGGGACGACTTCTGTGTTTCCACAGCCCTCTGGGCATTTCTATATTATCACATCACTTCAGTATACTATATTGTAATTCTTTAACATATTAGCCTTCTACCTAGAATCTGAGCTTCTTAGGAGCAAACTATCTCATATGTATATCTCTTAGCAATTAGCACATAATAGACATCCTACTAATACTTGGAGAATACAGAACATTGATTTTCATATAAAAGCATATGCTAGATTTTAAAATAAGTTTTCTATCAATTACACTTGAGAAAGACTCAATACACTTCAGAAGCCAAGCTTCAAGGAAATGAAGGAAAATGTTATTTGACAGAAAATGGCAACTTTCTCCAATTTCTTTATCATGAAATCCTAGGAGTTGAGCTCTGTATTGTTATTTGGCAAAAAACAATATCATGTATCTCACAGTAAGACAAATTTAACAGTAAAACACAATATGTTCTCTTTCGTAGTTCTTAATGTGCATTTCTTCAAGTTTGGACTAATGTGAGCTCTGAGATTATTTAATGTTGAAGACAAAATATATATATTTACAGCTCAGCGCCAACTACAGATGGTCCCCGACTTAGGATGGTTCAGCTTAAAATTTTCCAACTTTATGATGAGCTTATCAGGATGGGAGCCCATAGTAAATTGAGGAGCATCTGTCTCCCAAAAGTTTTTAAGGCAACTTGAAGAAATAATCAGCGGTATCTAAAATCATTCCAAGAGCCATTCTGCTTCTAAAATGTCCTTTCCTTTCCCCAACCCACCCCATCTTGTACAAAGTTATCTCCACTGGTTTGGTGATTTGGGAAAATAAAGGCAAGAACTTCAGTGATGAGGACAGGAAACCATTAAGAACAGGTGTCTTTGATACCTCTTCTGAGTCCTGGCTGAGTGTTAGGCAGGCTCAGTTCCCAGCAGGGAGAAAGAATTAAGCCCATCAATTCAGTGCATCTGATACATAGTTGAAACCTGGGAAACTTAAAGAATATGACAGCTTAAGCTTTGAGACCATAAACATGAAAAATAAAAGAAAAACGATATAATTTTCTCCTCCGGAATCTGCTTCCATGAAGTGTCTGGGGAAAGACAGATGTTATGTTTAGTGTCAGAAGTGCCATTTCATTCTGCTCCTTATTAACCAAAGGTGCTTTGCAATCCCCCCCGTGTCTCAGAGATTGACAAGTCAGACCTCCAAACGTCTAATAGTATGCAAACCCTTTTGCTGCATGTCTATTGAGGAACCTGAATGAAAAGTCAAGCTTGTCACTTGTGATGGGATAAGTGAGGGGCTGTTTTGTTTGTGTCTTGCCTTGCAATAGCTCATGTGTTGAGCACTCACAAAATGTTTGTAGGTGCAGGGCTCCACCAGGAAATTTTATGAAGTCATAAAGGTCAGAATTCACAGGTTCCAGCATTTGTTATGCAGAAGAATGAAAAACATCCTTAGACTACATGTGGAAGGGAGGTTGCAGAGCTCACCACTTGAAGGTGTGTTAAAAGCCGGCTCACCCTACTGCTGGAAGTGCAGAGGAGACAGAGTGACCGTAAACCCTTCAAGTGGTTAAAAACGACGCCCAGAAAATCTGTGCCAAAATTCAACTATTCAACATTTTCCAAAGGGATGCAGAAGAAATCACAGACTTTCGAAGACTGAAGGATTCTGTTTTGTTCACTTTGTTGCAGCACATTTATTGCGTGATTTTGTGAAAGAGGAAAACCGTTGGCTTCCAACTCTTACTTGGCTTCCTAATTTGCATCTAGAGGCCACACAGGCTGTTTAAAAGCTAGCTGAAAAAAAATGAGTTATAATAATAAGTTTTTGAAGTGTTGTCAGACTGCATTTCCTGACAACTCAAAATAGCACTCGCTGGCTGACTACAAATACGGCAGAGAACAGCAAAAACACTAGAAATATTATTTTCAGGAAGCAAACAGCTGACTCAAGGGCTATGTAGGTAAGGAAGGCACTTGTTCTCCACCTAAACTGAGGAGACTACATCTAGCATGTTCATTGAAAAAGGAAGCTCGTTTTCTGAAATTCATCACTATGTAATAATTACATGGTGGTTATACATGTACAAGAGAATGATCTTGTATTTGGAAAATTACTTGCCAATTGAGGGTAATGGATCATGGTCTCACCTGTTTACCCTCAAATCAAGTGGTGATTCTATGTGAAGAGGTATATGGGGACGGTATGATACTATTATCACAAAAATTGGGTAATTTGAAGTTTTTCAAAATAAATAGCTAAAAATCTTCCACTTATCAGCTGTATAATCCACATGAAGTTACTTGCTGTTTTGAATTCTCAATTTTCTTATCTATGGAATGAGGCTAAAATACCAGTGACAAAGAATTCAATGCAATAATAATTCAAGAAAACTTGATACTAGTTTAATACAAATCTTAAAAGTTATTTTCTATTCATGCCTGATCAACGTTTTGGTTTTGGGAAGTTACAAGCCGCTGAGTCTTTACAAAATATTTACTGTGATAAGAACAGATGTATGGCTGCCATCTTTATTAAATGGTCATCAGGGCTCAATGGCATTTGGTTTTTGTAAATGCAAGTGTTGTAAAACAGGCTGCTACAGGGGTGCCCTGTTTAATCATAAAAGGAATTACACATCCAAAGCTATTTATTAAATGAAACTGAATAGACTGAGAACGTTGATCAGACATTAAAATTTATTTAGAAACTGTGGAATTTGTAGTAGCTTCTCCAAACATGAAAGACAGGTAAAAAGCAGGAAGCAAAGAAATGTTCCCTTAAGTTTCCTAGATGTCAAAATGTTAATAATCGTTTTTTGGCATGTATAGGCAATGAAGCCTACTTACCATTATCATTGTGTCACAGAAGTCAGAGAAATATTTTATCAACAGAGAAAATACTCATTGGCACCTTCTCTTGAGTGGGCTGATACTTGAGTTATAATTAAAACCGGCTCCATTTTTCACACAGTAGATAATTTGTCTAGTCCTCATGAGAGCTATAATTAATTACTCCAGCAACTTCAATGTCTCACTTCAATTCCACCTAGAAATATTTTGACAAGCTGACCATAAATATGTTAAAATAGCTATGTGACAGGTTGTTTTTGCCTTTAAAGCACTGAACATAATAATCTATGAAGATGGTCTATAGGGCTGGTACATTTCTTAGCCTGAAGGAAAAGAACAAGGGAGATTAAATATATTCATGGTCTCACATGGAAACTAGTACTAGAATTGACCAGAAGAGCACAGAAACTGATCAGATAATTTTCTGCTTAAGCACCTTTTGTAGAAAGTTGCCCATTCAGAAAGCAAATGCCATTTATGGTGGAGACATAAAGCATTCAAAATCCAGGCAATTCCCTAGATGAACCAGGTACCACTGTTCCCTTGACTCTCAGGAGAAGTAGAAATATTACATCTCTGGTTAAGAGTTTTTAAAATTTGAACTTTTGACTAAGTTATATGGTATATACTCCACCAAATCCTGTTTACAAAATTCCAACTTCAAAGAACCTGGGGGACTACACACATTGTCATTCAAAAGGGACAACTCCAAGAGTGAAAGGGATAAATTAGGATCATCTGAGCAAACCAAGATATACAATTACCCTATCAAGAATAAACTTTCCTTTTTCTAAGGTTCCTTAAGTTTTTTTAAATTTCAGGTTAATATGAGATCTAGGTTGCAAATGTTTAGGTTACATTGTGTTCATTTCTAAGATAAAGTTCAAAGTGTAGTTGAGCCCTTCACTCAGAGGGCAGGCTGAACACCCACACCTTGTACACATTAGGTGAGATCCCGCCAATCACCCTCCCTTCTCCCCTCCCCATTTCCCTCCCCCTTGCTAGACTATGCTTGTGTTTTTCTTTAGCATGGGTATGTAGTTGTTTATAGCATATTGATTTCATATTAGTATTGAGTACATTGCATATATTTTTTGTGATACTTTACTAAGAAGAATGCATCTCAACTCTTTTCTTATGGCCTTATAGTACTCCATGATACACATATACCACAGTTTCTTAATGCATTCATGGGTTGATGGGCCCTTGGGTTGCTTCCACATCTTGGCAATTGTGAACTGAGCTGCAATAAACAAAGAATAAACTTTCTATAAGCTGCTGACTGATGCAAAATGCATTCTCATCAGAGAGGTTTATTACCAGGAGTCCAATCTTTCCCCTGTGACTAGAATGGTACTGATCATACATAAGGATCATACATAAGGACCATTCTTAGTATTATCATTATTATTTTTTTATTGAATCATAGCTGTGTACATTAGTTCAACCATGGGGTACAGTGTGGGGGCTTCACATGCAATCTGAGATATTTTATCAACCTGATTGACATAACATTCATGATATTTTCTTGTTTACTGTATGAAAACATTT
>CAUYON010085645.1:0-11301 GCA_963573935.1 Arctocebus calabarensis | reverse complement strand
TTCTTAGCAAAGTATCTCAAGAATGGAAGAAAAAGTATCCAATGTACTCAGCCCTAATATGAAGCTAATTTATAGCTTTCATATGAAGGCTAAAACCCAATTATAGCACAAGAATACAGGGAAAAGGGAAAGAGAGGGGAGGGAAGGAGGGAGGGCAATTAGTGGGATCACACCTACGGTGCATCTTAGCAGGGTACTAAGAAACTTATTAAATGTAGAGTATCAATGTCTTTATATAGTGATCAAGAAAATGCCATGAAAGCTATCTCTAACAGTACGATCAAAATATTTCTAATTGTATATGAAGCACATTGTGCCCTATGATTGCACCAATGTACACAATTATGATTTAATAAAATTATTTTTTTTAAAAAGGTAATATCTCTGATGAATATAGATGTAAAAATCCTTAACAAATTACAAGCAAACTGAAACCAAATTAACAGCACATGTAAAGAATTTTATACCGTGATCAAGGGGGGTTTATACTTAGGACAGAATAATTGTTCAACATACACAAAACTATGTATGTGATATATCGCATTAACAGAATGAAGGACAAAAATCCAATAATCATCTCAGTTGGTGCATAAAAAAAGATTTAACAAAAATTTACTATCCTTCTATGACAAAAACCTCCCAACAAATTAAGTATTCAAGGAAAGTCCTTTAATATAATAAAGGCAATGTGTGACAACCACACAGCTATTCAATGGTGAAAATCTAAAAGCCTTCTTTCTAAGATCAGGAAGCCACTTCTATTAAATATAGTACTGAGAGTCCTAGGTAGAACAATTAGGCAAAGAAATAAAGAAAGAGAGATGAAGATGAAGGAAAGAAAAGGGAAAGGGTAGGAAAGGAAGGAAGGAAGAGGGAGAGGGAGGAAGGGAAGGAGGTCAAACTGGAAAAGTAGAAGTAAAATTATATTTGTTCACAGATTACTTTATCTTATACATAAAAAACTATTAAAACACCTCCCCCCAAATCCTATTAGAACTAGCAAAAAAATTAGTAAAGTTATAGGACAAAAAAATCAACATAAAAAAATCTTTAATGTTTTTACATAGTCATGATAAACTGTCCAAAAGAAAAAAAATTCATTTATAATAGTATCGAAAAGAGTAAAATATTTATGAATAAATTAAACCAAGAGTTTGAAAGATCTGCACATTCAAAACTGTAAGACATTAATGAAAGAAAATAGACAAGATACAAATAAATGAAAAGATATCTCATGTTCATGAACAGGAAGCATTAATATTATTAAAATAGTTGTACTACCAAAGTGATCTACAGACTTAAAGCAATCTCTATCAAAATTTCAGGGACATTTTTCACAGACATAGAAAAAAGAAAATCTCAAAATGCAGGTGGAGCTACCAAAAATAAAAAAATTGTTATAGCCAAAGAAATCTTGAGCAGAAATAAAGTATCAGGTAAGGAATCACCTTACAAGATTTAAAAACAGAGTGGAGAGCTATACAAATCAAAACATTATGGTATTTGAATAAAAACAGACATAAAGGTCAACAGAACTACAGAGAGCCCAGAAATAAATCCAAAAATTTACAGTTAATCAATCTTCAACAAAGTTGCCAAGATTATTCAATAGAGAAATGACAGTCTCTTCAATAACTCTTTAGGAAAACTGGACATCCAAGTACAGAAGAATTAAAATGAATACTTATCTCACATCATATACAAAGATAAACTCAAAATTAATTAAATACTTCAATGTAATCCCTGAAACTATAATATTCCTATAAGAAAACAAGGGGAGAATGCTTCTTGACATTGGTCTGTAAAATGATTTCTTTTATATAACTCTAAAAGCACAAACAACAAAAGCAAAATTAGATGAATGGGATTACATCAAACTAAAAAGCTTATGTACAGCCAGTTGAAGGTAATAAAATATCACATTGAAGATATGATCTATAAAATGGAAGAAATATTTTCAAACCATATATTTGATGAAGGGTTAACATCCTAAATATATGAGGAACTCAAACAATAGTAAGAAAACATTTAACCCACTTAAAAAGGGTCAAGTGGCTTGAATAAATAATTTTCAATAAAAGATATATTAACAATCATTTATAGGTATAAGAAAAAAATTTCAACATCACTCATCAACAATACAAATCAAATGCACAATGAGACCCCACACTCTTAGAATGGCTACAATAATAAAGACAAAAGATAAATGGTGGCCAAGATGTAGAGAAAGAGAGAAATTCTTATACATTCTTGGAGGGAATATAAATTGGTTCAGCCATTATAAAACAAGTATAAAATTCATTAAAAAAATAATAGAACTGTCTTCTGATCCAGCAATCTCACTTCTGAGTGTATGTCCAAAGGAAATGTTGTCAGTGCCTCTAAGAGATAGCTGCACTTTCTTGTTAAAGGCAGCATTTTTCACAATAGCCAAAACATATAGTCAACCTAAGTGTCCATAAATGAATGAATAAAGAAGATGTGGTAAATATATATACAACAGAATACTATGCAGCCTTTCAAAAGAAGGAAATCTTTCATTTGTGATAACATGAATGAACCTGGAAAACATTGTGCTACACAAAAACGAGCCAAGCTCAGAAAGGTAAATGCAGTCAAGATCTCACTTATATGTAGAATTAAAAAAAAAAAAAAAAAAAGGCAAGTTCATAGAAGCAAGGAATGGAACAGTGGTTGCCAAAAGCACAAGGTGGGATAAACAGGGAGGTATTGGTCAAAGAGTAGAAAGTTTCAGTTAGGCAGGATGAACAAGTTCTGGGTATTTAATGTACAACGTGATTACTATGGTTAATAATACTTGATTGTGTACTTAAAATTTCCTAAAAGAGTATATCTAAAATACTCTCTTTTTCTCTCAACACACACACAAATGTGAGATAATGGATGTGTTAATTTGATTGTGGCAATAATTTCAACATGTATATTAAAATGTCATTTTTCATCCCTTACATATATTTAATTTTATTTGTCAGTTATACATCAATAAAGCTGAAAAATAATAAATAAAGTTGTAAGACTATGATTTTCTTTCTCTAAATTCTCCAGTTCAGGAAGAACCAATCATTCTATACATCTTACCCTTTAATACCATAAAGGGAGGTCGGTGCCTGTAGCTCAGTGGTTATGGTACTGGCCACATGCACCGAGGCTGGTGGGTTTGAACCCGGCTTGGACCAGCTAAACAACAATGACAACTGCAACAAAAATAGCCGGGCGTTGTGGCAGGTGCCTGTAGTCCCAGCTACTTGGGAGGCTGAAGCAAGAGAATCACTTAAGCCCAAGAGTTTGAGGTTTCTGTGAGCTGTAACACCATAGCACTCTACCGAGGGCAACAACTTGAGACTCTGTCTTAAAACAAAACAAAAAATACCATAAAGGCCTACTAGTTTAAGAATTTAGTGATTTCAAGCCTCAGCTTCTGTAGACACACAACTCTAGGCAGATGAGGGTGATGATTTAAGCAACTGTTTTGCCATTGCATGACACAGATGATTAGGACCTACTGTCCACTGGCAATAAGATTTTTTTTTCTAGGCAATGAAGTCTTTACTTCCTCTAAGGCTAACCAGATAAAGAACCAATTGAAGATTCCTATTTAAAATTTTCTGTTCTCTTGATAACATTTCTGGCACGGAAACCTGTTTTAGTCAAACTCTCATTGAAAGGCAGAAGCCATGCAATATGCAATGTACTTGGAATATAAAAATTTAACACAGGAATTATGGGTTTGTATAATTTTTGGAAAAAGCTACAGGAGCAAAGGTCAAGGAAGCTGACATGGAAAATGTCATACTGAAACATCAAAGAGGGTGATTCTTAAAACTTGCTGGGAAACTGCTAAAAAGTTTGCACCGTCAGCCCACAGCAATGACAGGAATGATTCTTAAGAGCTCAAAGAGAGCTGCTATGAATCTCACCTTGTTCTTGCATCTGGTGCAATTGTGTCCAGGAAATAATGACCTGCTCTTTTCCTTCTTCCAAATAATACGTGATCTATTCTTTTTGGAAAACAAAAATCTAACTGAGAACTGCAGAAAAAAGAACTCTCAGACCTGTACTTTTTGGCTTTATTTCTGTAATATATGCAAAGCTTAAAAGGGGACGATGTGATGCCTGATTGACAACAAATAACACACAGCAATCATCAAAAGGAATAAATCATTAATGATAGTGTTCCGGGCATTGGTTTGCAGGTCACAAGGATGACATTTGGCAATAGAGTTTCTCCAGGAATGTCTAACTCACAACACATAGACAAGTGATCATCCTTCCTACTCCAACACTCATCTGGCTCTGTCTTATAAGAAATGTAAGTAATTGTCAATATAAGTTTCTGCAGATCCTCCAACGTAGCCCTCCAATAAGTCTATATCTTTCCATCTCCAATGTCACAACTCTGAACAAGGTAAATGTTGTTTCTCATCTAGAAAATAGGTTACCCCCTTTCAGTTACCTGTATTCATTCTGATCTTTCTAAAGTGAAATCAGATAATCACCCTTCCCTCCTTCAAATTCTTCCACCTGCACCTACCCTGTTTCATCCTTACTAAACTTTCCTCAGTTTCTTTACTGTGTTATATTTTTTTCCCCTCTCAAACATTGTTCTCTCTGTTCAGTACACTCTTTCCTCTTTCCCATTTCCTATCCAACTTTCTTCTGCTCTTCCTTTGGACAAGCAAATCCAAAACTTTTCCAAGTTTTAACTTAAATGCCACTTCTTTGAGTAGCCTGTCTTCATCTTAACTACTATGTTCTGCTATCTCTTTCACTTTTGTTAACTCAAGACTTAATCTAGATTCCAAGCCAATGACTTCTTTTAGTCAAGTCTTTTGTGTGAAACAGTAGAAGCAGGAAATGAGCTAGAACAGAGAAAACAAAACAAAAACTAAAACCAAAGTAGCTCTCCCTCCCTAAGGAGAGAGGCTAAGCTCACAATGGTATCTAGCCTATACCTCAACTTTAAATTAGCACTTTTCAAAGCATCTTACTTCATCAAAGGAAAACTGAGCCCAGAGAAATTCAGATCCACCCAAAAGAGGGAGCTTGAGGACAAGACCTTTAAAATTTGTTCTCTCCTTCCTGATAGTGAACTTAATTGCGTGCTTATCCCCTAGTTGAAAGGTGGAATCAGCACGGTATCTCACATATAGTAGGCCATCAAAAATACTTGTTGAATGAGTGAATAAGTGAGGAAATGGATGAATAATTGAATGAGGACAGAATCTTTCCTTCATGAATTCCTGTTAGAGTGTAAATTGTTCAGCTGACAGTAACCTTCAAGTGTGGTCAGTGTCTGCTGATATGTCATGTGATGTAAACCCTGGGTAGTGTGTGTGCATGTGTGTGTGATATTGGGTACTTGCTATAGCAGTGGTTCTTGCCTCCTTTTATGGTTCTTTTTCTGTAACCATTTGTATGTGTATCTCTATCACCTCAAACTTCTTGTGATTTTGGAATGTATCATGTAGTAAGTGCTCATTAATGCCTATTGAATAAAAAACCATTATTATAAAAAAAAACTTTTTCACATGGTCTCCACTAAATGTGTAACTTTTCTGGATACGAATATAAATGCCAATAGTTTTTACAATGTTCCAAAGAATAGTATTATGGGCAATACAGTTTTACATGTACCTATTCATAAAGAAGTTTTATTTTTATAATTATTCCTTACTATATCAAATGTAATGAGAAGATTTGTATCAAATCACACTCGTTTTTTTAAGGACTGGTTTCCACATGTGAAGATAATATTTTTGTTGTTGTTGTTCAAAAAGTGAAATTTATTTATTTGGAATTCAGAAATTCCAGGTTGTATCACATCAGTTATTGGTTTTCCCCTCCCCCCATACTAGCAGATTTATCGCTTCCCGAAGGTATATACATCTTGCCTATTTTTTTTTTGACTAGGTTTACCTTTTTTGGTCATGTATAAGCAATAAAAATGTTTTCTGAAGACAACATTTTTAACGTCCCTTTTGTTTAATGCAAAAGAGTTGCCAAATATAAGGTCTAGCTGCAAATCAAACAAATAATTATTATGCTAACACAGAGATATCCTCAATAGTAACGATAAAGTTGATGTTTTCCATGGTGTGTATTTCGCCCCTTTAGATAATTACCTAATAATAATCCTGGGTAAATTCTGCCAGTTGCTGGCTCTTTGGGATTCTGTTTTTTATACTTTAAGTCTAGTGATTTTCTCTTGGTTTTTCCAGATTGAGTACAATAAAATGGATTAGGCTTTCCATTATCAAACTATAATTACATTCAACCCACCTATTTAAATGATGCTCAGAAGACTTGATTGGAGTTTTAAGCATCTCAAATTTCACTATCCCATATTTACTGACAATTTTCAAGTTTATTACCACAGATAGCTAATCTCATCCATTTTATGTGTTTCAAATATAATATCAAAGAGAAAACCCAAATTTGTAGTTCACAGACTTTTGTTGGGAGGGGTCCTTCCCGTGAGCCACAAGCATTGCCACCATCATTCATCCTTCCTGAGTAGCACAAACTGAGCTATCACAGGTTTCAGTCCTTGCTCCAAGCAACTGCTTGTAAAGGGACAATATCCCTATGTACTTTTTAAATAACAAAATGAAGACAGTTACGTCTTGGTGGTCTGGAATCTAAACTAGTAAAACCAATGCAATAATTTTTTTTATCAAATGTATTTTGATCTTTACTCTTTTTCAAATTAGCAGCATAGCACACAATAGCAAGAAGGCATATTTGGAGCATTAGGCACTTATACGTCCCAAGAAACAGGGCCAAAACAGAGTCAGGCTATTTGTCCTTTTAATAGAGACTGACTATAAGTAAGTGGTTTTTTAGTGTTCTTTTTCTGCCTCCACTTTTATGCCTTCTCTGAAACGCTTGGTATCTACGAATGAATCAGTCCAACTGGGCATGGTCTGTGTTCCCCGCAAACAACAAATTTAGACTCCATCAGAGCACACCATATTTGAGCAGAGTTAAACACAACTCTCTGCAAATTTCATGCCAGCTCAAGAAGCACGTGCAAAGAAGCCCACACAAGGCTACATGGTGTACAGTCCGGCCTTCAGCGGTCTCACAAGTCACAGCCCCTTGCGGCGTGTGAGCCCCAGCATCCTTTTGCAGAGGCAAAAGGAGAGGA
Source organism: Arctocebus calabarensis (assembly GCA_963573935.1). Taxonomy (NCBI): domain Eukaryota; kingdom Metazoa; phylum Chordata; class Mammalia; order Primates; family Lorisidae; genus Arctocebus; species Arctocebus calabarensis. The sequence goes on along the minus strand of CAUYON010085645.1, from coordinate 4,133 downwards.
AGCATTCTCAGGACACGTCTGAAGGGCAGACATAGTTAAAACATTGGAAATTACAGCTTCATGTTTTGTGACAATATTGCCTTTTATGGTAAATGTACAAATAAACTTTGTAATTGGGAAATTGAACCCTGAAATGATTCTTCTATTAATTATTCTTCCAGCTTAAGTGTGTGAAAGTTTTTAAGTAATCAATGGGCACTTAACAAGCATAAAGTCATTATTTTTAATAGGGCCATTAGTGTATTTTTTCACAAAATGGTGGTTATTGAATCTACTACCTATGAATAAAAATGTCAGATTTCATTATGACTATTCTCTAGTAAAGTTTAATGAGTACATTGTATTCCATAGCGCATGTAGCCATGCTCTTTTGTAAATTATGCCACTTTCTCTCTCCTTCTTTCTCTCTTGTATATTTGTATGTATATATTGGATATGGTTAACACATCATTTAAATATTTATGATTCAATGAGCATTAAACTTATTTCAATTTATTCATACTATCTGGTCTTACAAACCATATGTTACTTTTTATATTTAATGTTGAAAATATCAGTTCCACAACATATTAACTCTAATTTTATCCTTTTAATCTATATCCCAGTCATCTCAATTAATTTTTTGGAGATGCATAACAAAAGAAGTCTTATTTATTTATTTATTTATTTATTCATTTATTTATTTATTTATTTTGCCGGCAACTCATTACTAGATGCTGGTGCTATGGAAATGTTCTACTTGTGAAAATAGTACAAATAATTACTAATTGCAAACTAAAGACACAGAAAAATGTGATATTAATGGATCCCAAATATGTATACGTTACTACATGAGAGTGTTAATCATTTACTACAAAGCCAGTGTTATGAGTCCCACAAATCAACTGGGTGACCCAAAGAAAAGCTGTAGCAAATAATCTGTTGGTCTGTTTTGAAGATGTTCACATTTTTTCCATTAACAGGGTATTATGCTATTTTTAAACCTTTGGACAAAAGGTAAAACTTCAAGACAAAGGTTTAATTCACTTGTGGTCAACTAGACAAGTCATAAAGTTAAGACAGAAAGGGTGACAGCAGCCTTAGTTTGTGTCTAAACCAGGTTTGCTCTGGAATTCAGGCCCATCAAAGTATGTCTATAGGATTGGGTAGCCACAGGATTTGTGTGTGTGAGCCCCCAAAAGTCAACTGGAAAAAACGTCCAAGGGTAAAGTAAGGCAGGTAAGCTTGGGACATTTATGATACTTTGCTATACCTAGCAAGGTGTGATTTTGTACCCAGTGTGATGTCTGTCACCAAGTTTGTCCTTTGGCCTAAGCCTATGGAAAGAAAGAGTCACACAGTTACAGTAAAAGAGAGATGAATACAAATTTCTCCATGAAAGCTATACTGACTTTACTAGATTATATAGCATCTGAGTATGGTACTGCTTTAATATCCTTGGTATATAATTTGTTTTAAAACATAACAGCAAACAGAATTATCCCCTTCTTCAATGAGCACTTACAAAGGATATCATCTCCTCATTTATATGGGACATATTATTAGGTTCACACATGGTGATTTGGGGCTGCAAAGGATTCAGTGTGTCAAAGATGCAGTACAACTTTGATGGATGTCAGTAGGAGGCACCACTGCTATGCAATGCCCTCAGTGGCCCTGGAAGGAGCTCGAGGAAGTAGAAAGTAGCAAAAAAGTAAAGGCAATAGAAGAAAATAATAGCAGTCACATGATAGCTGTAAATTCTGTGTTTCTATCCCAGGTGAAATAACAACTCTATACCTCCTCTTTTTGGAGATTCTTAAAAAAACTCCTCAAAGAATGTACCATTGTTTAAAGCCCCTACTCCCAGGGAATAAGCGCTATGTATGGTCATTATTTATTACTCCTAACCTGTGATAGTGGCAAAACTATAGATATGGGGAATACACAAAAGGGCAGCCCATACCATGTGCACAGATCACACATAATGAGATGGGTGCTATCTCCAAAACCAGCTAGGAAAAAGTCTGTAAAGCCAGAGTGCAAGCCAAGTTTTCTAGTATAAACCACAAAGCCAGAGAGAAACCTGATTAGGGCTGAGTGACTCCACAAGGACAAAATAGCCAATACGCAAAAGGAAAAGAATAAAAAAGCATTTAATGCACAACACTTGCTCACAGAGTCAGCTGCCCACAAGAAATAGAAGAGGGAATCTGGGTACAGTTGAGCCAAAAACAGACAATAAAGAGCATGCAGGGTGAAGAATGTTTCCCAAATATTGAAAAGCTAAGTTAAGGACATGGTGAAACAAAAAAAATGAGTGGAAATCATTAATGATTAAAGTAGTTGAAGCTAGATGAAATTAAGAGACAAAAAACATTCAATTAAATTAAATAATGAATGTTTACCTAGTGCCTGAGTGCACTGAGTCAGAAGCTATTCATATGTAATCAGTGCAAGAACTAAGAAACTACAAGGGAGCGTTATAGTTTAGTATCAAAATGGAATTTGGGGATTAGATTTACATAAGTTTGAATTTCCTTTCTACTATACACTATCTTTGTAATTGCTGTTCTATAATCTCTATAAGGCAAAGAAATCTCCATAAGGCACTGTCACCACTCTATCCCATTCCCTTTAACCTAGAAATTAGATATTATTCAATAATAACATTCTGGTAGGAGAGAGCTACTACCACATTAAATCTATTGTGAAATATCTTACCATTTCAAAAATGTTTAAATGGGCATCTTAGCATTAACAACACCATATTAAGCACTTGAAATTCGTTTTTGAATAAATACCTGAACCCAACCTTTCTGAGTCCTAGTTTCTTTATCCTCACAATTTTAATAATAATAATAAAACGAGATATGTGTATTTAAAGTGCTCAGAACAATGCTCAAGGCCTTAGAAATAGTTTTCTTGTCACCTCTTTGTCCTAGTTGGAAAGAGTAAAAAGTTAGAACATGAAATGTTTAGCCAGTTTTAAATGAAAAGATATGATGTAAGATGCTCCTGTGGGGAGCAGTTAAGTTGTGCCAAAAGATATCAGAAAGATAAAGACAAAATGAATAGCTTCAAAATGTTAAAAATGATGCAAAGGAGGCCTTCAGAAATCTCTGGAAAGCAGGAGAATCAAGAGGAAGTCTCCAGGGACTTCTGACTGTGTGCTGAACACAAGGTAGTAGCTGCTGTGGCTGAAACAGGGAGAGTGGAGCACTTGGAGACTGCTGAAGTCTGAAGGCAACAACTTTTCTACAAACTCTGGACCACACATTGAATGTGAGGCAGCAGCCCACTGTGACTGGAGGAAACAGGATGCTTAAAAGAGAGGTCCTGCCAATCCCAGATGCACAAGTGTGTGAATGGCAGTGCAGGGCAACAGAAACAAGACCAGCAGAAACTCAGAATTCAAGACCTGCTGAAGTGAAGATTCTGCTCCAGGCCTCAAATCATTTGATGTCTGCAGTGAAATGAATCTAACTAAAGCAACCACAGAGTGCATACTCAGGTCAACCACAGAGAGATTGACTAACTCCAACCCAACCCCCCTGGATCTGACAAAGGCACACACCCATTTCTAAGGTTAAGTGTTATTTAGTTTAGTATCTGTGGCTCTTTCACTTATAATTTCTGGCATGTGATCATAAATTGCAAGACATTGAAAAAAACAAGAAAATGTGGTAAATTATCAAGGACAGAACCAAATAAAGAATAGATCAATAGAAATGGGCCCAGAAATTACGCATATGTTGGTGTTATTAGATATAGACTTTAACTGGCTGATATCAAGTTCTGAAATCACATCAACAATACAAAAACTCCCTAAAAAGAAAAGCCCTGGACCAGACGGCTTCACATCAGAATTCTACCAAACCTTTAAAGAAGAACTAGTACCTATATTACTGAACCTCTTCCAAAATATTGAAAAAGACGGAATACTACTCAACACATTCTATGAAGCAGACATCACCTTGATCCCTAAACCAGGAAATGACCCAACAATAAAAGAAAATTATAGACCAATATCACTAATGAATATAGATGCAAAAATATTTAATAAGATCCTAGCAAACAGAATTCAGCAATTCATCAAACAAATTATACATCACGACCAAGTTGGCTTTATCCCAGGATCTCAAGGCTGGTTC
>CAUYON010085640.1:0-24589 GCA_963573935.1 Arctocebus calabarensis | reverse complement strand
GTGCTGTGGCATCACAGCTCACAGCAACCTCCAATTCCTGGGCTCAAGCGAGTCTCTTGCCTCTGCCTCCCAAGTAGCTGGGACTACAGGCGCCCGCCACAACGCCCGGCCATTTTTTGGTTGCAGCCGTCATTGTTGTTTGTGGGCCCGGGCTGGATTCGAACCCGCCAGCTCAGGTGTACGTGGCTGGCGCCTTAGCCCACTGAGCCACAGGCGCCAAACCGAGGTTTGCATTTCTAAAAACATCTTTTATACCTCCCAGAGAATGCCCTAGAAGTGGCATTAGGAAAGGGAGCCTGTCATTAAGAAGGTGAGGGCTAGGGAGGAAGGGGATGTGTGTGTGGGTGGGGAGGAAATTAATGCCTAAGTAGGTGATGGGGCAGTCTCCAAATAAGAAGCAGGTTTGGAGGCACAGAGTTTTGAATCATGCCTCTGGCTTCCCTGGGTTGGGGTTGGGGTTGGGGTGAAGTTTCCTCGCGTTTGTGGAGCACTCTCCAAAGTGCTTGGAGGCTGCCCCAAAGTGACTGAAAGAACACACAGGTGCACATAGGTCTCCCCTCCTGGCCGGTGAAGGCCTCTCTCCAATGGTCTCATCAGAGCCCCCATTATAGAAGGGAGCCTGTGGTTCCCAGACCCCCTCCTGGTATCACTTCTAAACTCACAAATGGTCCCCTGGTAGAAACAGCAGGTGAAAGAATAGGGCTTCTTTAACCTCTGTGCAGTCTGGTAGAATTGAAGACAGAGCCACCCAGAGTAAGGCGGTCACACTGTCACATAGGGTCCCAGCTGAAGGACCAGACTATGGGGGACTGGGTCCACATGGGGCCCACACAGAGGGGACAGGGAGGGCATGAGGGTACCCAGGTTGACTCCAAAATAGACTGCCGCTCCACGCTGTCAGTTTGCTGAGCCCCTCAGCATGATGATAACCGCTCCAGGGCACAGAGGGTGCTCATGCCTGGCCTTGTGCCAGCATTTCTGAGCATCTCATTTTATGCTCATAGTGAAGGAGGTAAAAATCTCACCCCCTAGTTACTATTAGCTTTGTCATTTTTACCATGGCTCTACTCAGGTCATCCCCTGCCCTCCTCCCATGACACCCACCTCCAAGTCTGTGGCCCTCTGAGCCTAGTTCACGGCCCAGCTCCACGTCCCCAGACTGCCATGATGGCCCCTCCTGTGGGTGTCCCCATTCTGAGTCCTTGCTTCTCTGGGCAGTGTGCACTTTTCTGCTCTGTGCTGGGACAACTCAGGGAAATGTCTTTCTCTCCTGAGGTGCAATGCATGTGTCAGGTCCTCACGTGTGTCAGGAAGGAACTGTTTCATAGAGGGGAAAAATCCAGCCTTTCAGCCGCGTGGGACTCTCCTTTGGGGACCCCTGCTCTCTGCAGGAGCAGTAGCCTCTGTTCCTTAAACTGGGGCAAGGATCCCTTCAGTGACCACAGGTCTCCAACACAGCCGTGTGGCCACCTCATGTCTGAATGTCTCAAAGACCCTTTCCTGGGCATGCTTCCTCCTCCAGTCCCCAGCCCCCTCCTGCTACAGCATCCATCACAGCCTTGGGAAGTCTCCACATCAGTAATGCCCTCTTCAGCCTCTTCCAAAACAAAACGCCCGGTCCTCCTGTCTCCAGTCCCACCCTGACCTGCACACAGCCACCTGCTTCCTGCCAGGCATCTCATGATCCGTGGGACAGTCTTGACGAGGAGCAAACAGTACCTACACTTTTGTTCTACCTGAACCTGGGTGGTCTCAGCTAGGCCCCAGGACCCTCGATCACAGGCCTGGTGACCACATCCCCTGGACAGTTCCTGCTTTGATAGCCTGCCTCACGATCCAGGTCCTGCTGAGCGCCACTGTACTGCCGTCCTGGACCGTGCTCCGCCCACGAGCTCCCTGGTTTCCTGTCCCTCTTCCGCCACCCCTCCACCCCCTCAGGAGTACAGCAACACCCCCACCCAGAGACCCCAGTCGCCTGCCTGCCAAGCTTTTCACCAAGCACCCAAAGAAAGGGCCCCCTCCCTGAGCCACCCAGCTGGGGGTCTAGCTCGGGCCCTGGGCCTCTGATTCAGTGGAGTCTCAAGGCATGCGCTGGGGAAACAGAAAGCATCTTCTCAGAACACAGCAGGGTCTAATTTCTAGAACTGTAGAGTCATCCAGAAAATGAGAAACAGGGTGTAGGGTGTCTGATAAGAGAAGATAAAGGCTTGGAGGATTGTGGGTTATGGGGGGAGTGGAAGGGAAGGCAGCAGTTATGCTAATTTTTCTAAAGAAGAGCCCAGAAACCAGCCCCTGAGTAGGATGAGCTGTGGTTAGGAGGTGAGAGACCTGCAGCGCACAGGAAGGCCTCCACCTGTCTGTGCCAAGAGCATGATAGGCCCTGGGGGCACAGCCGGAGGCCTCAGCCAGGCTGCGGTGGCTGACAGGCCCTGTAACATCCTCAGGCCCAGGCCAAGAGGCGTGGCCTTGTGCCCTGGTCATGTCCTCTGGCTTCCCACCAAGGCTGCCCAGTCCACCTGCCTCTGCGTCCCAGCCTGCTGGCACCACTGCCTTACTGTGTGCCAAGGACCTTCCAGTCTGCTTCCAGGGACCAGTGACAGGAGGCAGGCTCCTAACAGACATGGATTGCATTCCTGGTCACAAGTACCCCACCCTGCACATGCAGAGAGCACAGCGAATGTAGAGGACAGCGCCCCTGCCAGACTCAGCCACAGTCTCCCACCAGTCCCCTTAGCCTGGAGACGGTGAGGATAAGGGCCTGCCCCATCCTGAGGGCTCACCTCACCCAGAATCTAACTGGGAAGGTCTCCAGGAATGGGAACCTGCAGGGAAGGAGGGGCTTCCTGACAGACTCTGGAAGCAGAGCTTAGGTGGCCTCGCGTTGTCCCTGAGGAGGAAAGGACAAGACCCTGTGCCAGCCTTCTCCTCAAGAGGTATTCTGAGGCAGGCCTTGCCCAACCCTGCCCCACAGACCCTGGCTTCAGGTTTGTCTCTGGCTGTCCTTTTTCTTCCAGGAAGGCCTGGGCAATTCTAGCCCTAGGGAAATTCCCCTCCCTCCTCTGCTGTGGACCAGCCAGAGCGTTTCACAGCCAGCTACCAATGACAAGGAACTGGTGGCAGTGGCTCTTTCTGTGCCCTAGTCTCAGGATCCCTATGAAACTGGATAAAAAGACCACTGGAAGGCCAGCAAAGGCAGAAACTCAACAGAGAGGGATGATCTCAGCTCCTGGGCAGACTACATGTAGAGGAAGGAAAGTGGACAGGAGGTTCCAGACCACGTGTAGAGCTGAGATCTCTGTCACACTGGTTGGCAGTTTCCATCCTCTTACCCCTCAGCTTCCTTCCTGATTCTCTGTCCAGCACGAGGGGTTTGGGGAAAGACTTATGGCCTGAGGCAGCCCAGGCAGGGTGTACAGCTGCTGTCACTTAACAGCTAAGACAACCAGCAATGGAGCCCCACAGCAGAGGTACAGCCCCACATCGGCACTACCTGAGCATCAGTGTCCTCATCTGTGAAATGGTGATCGCTTTAGTGACCGTCTTGCAGGGCTGCTCAGAAGATTAAAAGAGAAGCTATAGAATGCACTTAAGATGAACGAGACTTGCCACAGAGCAGCACCTTAGCCACTGCAGTCATCTGGACTGGGAATGGTAGCAGAAGAACCAATGGGCTCCACGCACCCTCACCTTGGAGAACATGCCTCTCCAGGAGGCCTGCAAGTCGGCACACGAGGGACTGAATGCTTTGAGGGACATAGGAAATGCTTCTCACCAGGGCTGTGCACAGAGATGCAGGTGCCCTGCTCCGGACCTGGGGTGTGCAGGAGTCTAGTGCAGGCTGGTTGAGGGGTGTAGGTGGAGGGACAGGCTTGACTAGCCATGAAGCTCCAGATAGAAAAGGGGCCCTGGCAGGTCAGGCAACCAAGCTCCTTTCTCTGGTCCCACAAGGCCCAGCATGCCTAGATCCAGCCTTTCCTCAGACCTCTCACAACCCCAGGCCTCTCACTTCCTTGGGCTTAGCTCCTGCACCCGAGAGGTGAGCACAATGCTTATCTCTCAGGTTGGGGTTCAGCTCAATCAAGGCAACCCAGGCTGAGCCTTTTTTTTTTTTTTTTTTTTTTGAGACAGAGTCTCAAGCTGTCACCCTGGATAGAGTGCTGTGGCATCAAAGCTCACAGCAACCTCCAACTCCTGGGCTCACGCGAGTCTCTTGCCTCTGCCTCCCAAGTAGCTGGGACTGTAGGCGCCGGCCACAACGCTCGGCCATTTTTTTTTTTTTTTGGTTGTAGTCATCATTGTTGTTTGGCGGGCCCGGGCTGGATTCGAACCCACCAGCTCAGGTGTACGTGCCTGGCGCCTTAGCCCGTTGAGCCACAGGTGCCGAGCCAAGGCTGAGCCCTTTGAACAGAGCCACACGTAGGTGGACTATTAGTCCTCGGCTGCCGTGCCCAGTACCAGACCGGGAGTCTCAAACAACAGAAATTTATTTTCTCATGATTGTACAGGCTGGAAGTCTGAGATCCAGGAGAGCCTTGGCTTGGAGACAGCGTCTTCTCCCTGTGTCTTCAAGGGGTCTGCCCTCTGTGTGTCCTTGTCTGTGTCCCTGTCTCCTCTTACAAGAACACCAGTCACATTGGATCAGGTCTCCCCAGTCCTTTTAACTTAATTATCTCTCCATAGACCAATCATTTTTAACCAGGGTGCCATGAAACACTGGTGCGCCATGAAAATTTTTAAAGAACATTAATTAAATTACTTTCAAAAGATGTTCAAGACACCATAAGTATATTGTCTTTCTGATCAACATAATTTAAGTGTTCCATGAAAGTTTAACTATAAATAAGTGTGCCATGAGATAAAAAAAAGGCTGAAAAATACTGCTAGACCTATCTCCAAATACAGCCGCATTCTGAGATACTGAGGGTTAAGACTTCAACATACGAATTTTGGGGAGACACAGTTCAGCCCATAATCGTTGGTGTTTATTAAACTTTGCTGTTTAATTCGATTCAACAGCCACCTTCTTCCTGCTAACATGCATCTAAGCCCTTGGAATCATTATGACCACAGCAGCCCAAATTCTTTTTTTTTTTTTTTTTTTTTTTGAGGCAGAGCCTCAAGCTGTCACCCTGGATAGAGTGCCATGGCATCATAGCTCACAGCAACCTCTAATTCCTGGGCTCAAGCGAGTCTCTTGCCTCCGCCTCCCACGTAGCTAGGACTACAGGCGCCCGCCACAACGCCCGGCCATTTTTTTTTGTTGTTGCGGATGTCATTGTTTGGCAGGCCCAGGCTGGATTCGAACCCGCCAGCTCAGGTGTACGTGGTTGGCACCTTAGCCCGTTGAGCCACAGGCGCCGAGCCAGCAGCCCAAATTCTTGTCCTTGTGAAGTTGACATTCTGGAGGCACTATGACAGACATGCTACAAAGTAAATTATATCATGCGCTAGAAGGTGATCTGTTCTACAGGGGGAAATAGAGCACAGTAAGGAGGATTAGGAGACAGAGTCAAAATTTTGTTTTTAATTTATTTTTATTTTATTTTATTTTAAACAGAGTCTCAAACTGTCACCCTGGACAGAGTGCCCTGGCATCATCACAGCTCACAGCAATCTCAAACTCTTGGACTGAAGTGATCCTTCTGCCTCAGCCTCCCAAGTAGCTGGGACTACAGGTGCCCAACACAGCACCCACCTATTTTTTTCTTTTTTTTGAGACAGAACCTCAAGCTGTCACCCTGGATAGAGTGCAGTAGCATCACGGCTCACAGCAACCTCCAATTCCTGGGCTCAAGTGAGTCTCTTGCCTCTGCTTCCCAAGTAGCTGGGACTACAGGCTCCCGCCACAATGCCCGGCCATTTTTTTGGTTGCAGCCACCATTGTTGTTTGATGGGCCTGGGCTGGATTCGAACCCACCAGCTCAGGTGTACATGGCTGGCGCCTTAGCCCATTAAGCCACAGGTGCCGAGCCAGTTTTTTCTATTTTTAATAGAAACAGTGTCTCACTCTTGCTCAGGCTGGTCTTGAATTACTGAGCTGAGGAGATCCACCCACCTCCACCACCCAGATTGCTGGGATTACAGGCATGAGCCACCATGCTGGCCTAGTGGTCAAAATTTTGATAGGATAGTCAAACATCGTGAGGCAACGTTTGACAAAGCCTTCAAGGAGGGCATCTGCTGTCTATTATCGTTCCTAGGGAATCACAGCAGAATCTGGGCTTGAACCCCTACCTCTCTGCCCACTCCACTCGCTCTGGTATCAGGGAAGATACTGTCCCTCCTGAGACACAAGGTCTGGCTTTAACATTTGACCCTGCTCTTTATTAGCCATACAGTGCTGGGCAATTTACTTCACCTCTGTGAGCCTACACCCTGCAGCCTGCACTCTGGGCCATCGCCACTGTGAGGCGCAGTCAGGGTAGAGGTATGGCCCAAAGATGGCCATCTGTGAGCTGAGTGGCCCCAGGTAGCTGGGGTGGGTTCTGGGATCCTACAAGAAGCTACCAGATTTTTCATGGGATGAGCCGTGCTTCAGTTAAGACTGTGTTCAGCTGCAAGTAACTGAAAACTAACAATAACAGGGACTTAAACAAAGAAGAGGTATTTTGGTTTGGTTTGGTTGTTTTGTTTTGTTTGTCTAGTGCAGAAAGGTAAGTTCAGAGTTGTTAGTCAGAGCCGGTGCCACTGCTTAGAGGTGTGGGCAAGGATCTGGCTCTCGGTACCTTCCTCCACCACAGCTGGGTTTCACCTCATGGTTGAATATGGCTGCTGTACCTCCAGGCATCCAAACTATCTTCCAGGAAAGTAGAAGGGGGAGAGAGAAGCTGGAGTCACAGGCAAAGGGCTGCTGAGCACATCAGTTGAGTGAGATTCTTTTTAAATGCCTACACACTGACTCTCCTCTCATTCCATTGAGCAGAACTGGATCAACACGACGGCCACCACTGGCTACAAAGGATCCTAGGAAGTGTTCTAGCTGGGTGCAGTGCCAACCCCCAAAGCAAGGTGCTGTTAGTAAGGAAGAGGGGAAAGTTGGGCCTTGGGTAGGTGCCCGGCAGGTGCTTGCAGCCGGCTCAAGTGCAGTGAGGATGGCTGGAGCATCAGGCCCACCCCCATCAGTAGCAGAGGCCCCAAGACTGGGAGGGCAGACCAGGACTGAGAGGGGAGAGCTAGAGCCGTGTTGGGAGCGTGCCTGGTGCGGGAAGTCCTGTGGCGGATTATTTTCTTCCTTCTCTGACAAGCTATGCTCCTGCTGGCTCCACTGTGAGGCATCTGTGACCCCAAGGAGGCCGCAGTGATTTGGCATGTCCCTCAGACTTGCCTTCTGAAAACCACCCTGGGAAACATGGCGAGAACAGAGTGGAAGCAGTACCCAAAGGCAGTGAGTGCTGGCAGGGAGACCCCATGAGGCCCACGGGGAGCTGCTGCCGGGGATGGGGTGGGCGACCTTGTTGAAACTAGCAGTTCCAGGGACCTAAAGGTGTAGGAGTTTTGACTCTGGTGCTTCCCAGTGGTGTGAGCTTGGAAGACTTAAATGCTCCAAGCTTTAGGTTCCTTGTCTACGTAATGGGGACAAATAACTCACTTTCTTGATTGCTCTTGAATTGGCCCACGTGGAAGGGCTGGCCTGGTTTCTATTTCCATCAACTTTGGTATCTCCCCCTCCTCCCATCAGAACCTAGGAGGCATTGATACCTTGAACGTGCAGACGGCCCCTGGTCAAGGTCACCTCAGCTTCTTGGCTGCCCAGGCTCACTGGGTATGATTTCCTGATGCCCACCCCCCACAGTTTAGGAGATCTCTGCCAAGGCACCTGACTCCCCCAACTTCAGGGGTCTGTGGTTACCTCCTAGGTGCTATGGGATACTGGAGGCCTTGCTGCCTGGGGACACCAACATTCTCTCCCCTGAGGGCTGGGATCTATCACCAATCTCTCCCCTCCTCTCACAGGACACCTGGAATGACTGCATCAATATCTGGCTTAACTCATCAGGGATATACTGCAGGTGAGAACACAATGCCTCTGGGCCCAGGCGGGCTGGGTGAACTCATGACCACCTAACCACAGGGAACAGTGGAAATGCGTGCTAGGATTTTTAGGGCTGCCATAACAAAGTGCACACAGATTGGGTGGCTTGGAACAACAGAAATGTATGTGTCATGGTCTGGAGACCAGAAGTCTGAAATCAAGCTGCTGGCAGGGCCACACTCCCACCAAGGGCACTGGGAAGATCTATCCCAGGCCTCTCCCCTGGCTCTGGTGCTTTGCTGGCGATCTTCGGTGTTTCCTTGGCTTGTAGAAGCATCACCCCCATCTCTGTCTTCATCTCCATGTGGAATTCTCCCTGTGCATGTCTGTGTCTACATTTCCCCCTTTTCAAGGATGGAAGTCAGGTTAGGAGCCCAGCCTCCTCCAGTGTGACCTCATCTTAACTAATTACACCTGCAATGACCCCATTTCCAAATAAGGTCATATTCTGAGGAACTGGGGGTTAGGACTTCAGCACACAAATTTAGAGGGTGCATAATTCTGCCCTTAACAGGGCCAATGAGCCCTGGCAAGCGAGAGTGAACTGGCATGAGGGCAGCCCCATCTGTTCCAGCCCACTGCTGTCCTCCAGAACTCTGGGAGCCTTTCCAGAGCTTCCTGGGACAAGGGACTTTCAGTGCCTAAACAGGAAGAATCCCAGGAAACTGGGGTGGCTGGTCACCCCAAGTGGGAACCCCATCTTCTAATGTTTCAAGAGAGGTCAGAAATCCTGATTTTATGTGACATCTCCCAGTTGTTAAATGGGCAATGGATTTTAAAATCCTGTGTGGCCCCTAAATGTGCCTAGCCCACAAGCAGCCAGTAGGTTATTCACTGAAGATTCACCCAAAACAGGCCATTCCATTCTCCACCCCATTCCCAGGGCCAGGGGGGACAAAATGTGGTGTTGCACTGGGAATGGGGTAAGGCATGTCGGGAGAGGAAACCCTAACTCACATTCCAGTGATAATGCTGCCAGGCTCGTGAGATGCCCAGCGTGGCTGGCGCAGGACAGATGGTAAGTCATGGAATATAGCAAATAACATTGACTGTGGCCTGAGCTCAGGCTGAACAGTTTGTCACAGGGTCCTGCATTAGTCCTACCTCTTAGGAAGACTTCCTGGGCCCCTGCTGCCAGCACCCAGCAATGCTTCATGCTCCAGAAACTTCCAACCCTATTACACATAAGGAGACTTCATAACTAGATGTGGCATTTGCAAATTGTCTTGAAGTTGGTGACCCAGGAGAAAAGACCTTAGACTAGGGGAAGATAAGAAGGCAAAGAGGCATTCCAGGAAGAAGAACCAAGTCATGGGTGTCCAATGTAGCAATAGGACACGAACTGCATGGGAAAGTCCAGCCCACTGCCCAGCCCCCACTACTGCCAGCACCACCAGGCATACCTGCACTGCTCCTCATCCACTCAGACCGGTTTCAGCAACTTCTAAGGCCTGATAACACCCACTGCATGGTTTTGTCAGTGGTGACTAATGGAGAGAATTTCAAACAAGGTCAGAGAGGAGGCTAGCACAGGGCGAAGTGGGTAAAGGTGAGGTTTTCTGGTTGCTCCTCCCCCAGTGCCCCAGGAAGTTGCCCATCCAGGCCTCTGCCCTGTGGCTGGGCGTCCCCACTGCTGTCGCTGGTTTGCTAGCCTGGGCAAGGCCAAACTTAGTGCCCTACAGACCTGAAGGGGAAGAAGCAGGCTGCAGAGGAAGTAGTGTTAAGAAGGACATGGGGAGAGCAGGGCTCCCACTTCCCTCTTGCCAAACCCTGCAGAACCGGGGAGCCTCCCATATGTGAGACCTTGCCCCTGCTAGGAGCTGCAACCCTGCTCGGCCTGGCCCGGGTGCCCTAATCTGACTGCCATGACCTGGGCAGAGCATGATGTTCCTGCACACACTCGTGCTTTCTGAAACTTGAGGATGCAAGGGGGGTCAAGGGGAGTCCTGAACAGTCCAGGCCCAGCTGGTCAGGCTAATTTTAGGTTTTTCCCAGCCTGACTGAGGCCCACTGATCTCCATATCCCAGAGAATGCACAGGGATCAGAGGATGCCTTCATTCATGATGCCCCTACCCCAACCCCCAAGAAAACACCTCCCTCTGTCCAATTTCAATCTCTCTTTTACCTGCCTCAATTCTGCCAATCCCAGGAAACCTGCCCTGACCACCACCTCACAAAGAGAGCTCTCCCTTCCCCAGAGCCTGGGGCAACTGTGGTTGGAAGCCACAGTGGAGTCTTGTGTCTCCAGTCCTGGCACAGTGCTGGGTCCAGAATAAGCACTCAGTAAGTGTGGGTGGAATGAATGAATGAATGGGCACTTTATTACCATGACAGTGCATGCTATGCAGAGGTTAGGGCTTAAGTTAGTAAACGAGGTCAAAGCACTCAGAGTTTAAATCACCCTTGAAACTCCATCAGGACGGCAGCATGTTGGAATTAATATTAAGTCTCTTCATAAGTCCAGTATGACTATGTTTCCGCCACAAAACCTGCCCTCCCTGGGCCCCCCATCTGGGGAGAGGCCATTGGTCCTCTGACCCTATACTCCTGCCCTCAGCACAAGACTTGGGACTGACAGGTGCCTGCTCAGGGATTCTCAAGGTTTAAGAAACAAGCCTCAGAGAGAATCCACATCTAGAAATCTTTTTTTTTCTCTCTCTCTTTTTGAGACAGAGCATCACTTTGTCACCTTCAATAGAGTACTATGATGTCATAGCTCACAGCAACCTCAAACTCCTGGGCTCAAACGATCCTCTTGCCTCAGCCTCCCAAGTAGCTGGGACTTCAGGCACCTGCCACAACACCTGGATATTTTTAGGATGGGGTCTCACTCTTGCTCAGGCTGTTCTCTCTCCTAAACTCAGGCAAAATGTAAGAGTCTCTCCATCCTCTCCAAGGGGCTGCAGCCCATTTACCATGGCAATCAGGACAGGGTCTGGTGGACACTCAGAAAGTCCAGCAGGCTGAGGATGAGTCAGGGAACACCCAGGCCAAGAGCAGAAATTAGAAGCCTTTTGTAAATAGCTGGAATGCCCAGGTTTGGAAGAACCCTGAAGTATGCCTACAACAAGAAAAAGGTAGAAAACTCTCCAGCTCCACGCTTAAAAAGAGAGGTGTCCAAAGGTAGACCCTAACAAGTACAGCCAGGGGGAAGCCTGTTCTTCTTGCCCCCTGTTTTCCCTTATAGTTCAATGAATTTTCCCTGCCTTTTTATTTGACAATTTCCAAACATACAGTAAATGTGGAAAGAAAATAACAAACACTCATGAGCCCTCCAACTATATTCAACTGCTAATGTTTGTCCTGGTTCTGCCTCTACCTAAGTCAGACACCTTGAGAGCCTCCTAGAAAGCATGACACATCGCTCTCAAAACATTAGCTGCATCTCCTCAAAATTGTCCATGCCCTACATGAACAATGGGCATTTCAGTTTTTTTTTAAAAAGCTTGTGATTTTTTTTCTAAATAAGGAAGTTTTGCATGACTAGAAAAATAAGGGAGGGTCAGGGATTGCAGAGAAAAATTATACCAAACCAAGCCTAGATTTGTTCCGAAAAACTTCTAAATTAGGTTTGCCTCACAGAAAAACAAGTAAGCTTTCAGGCCTGCCAAACGTCTACCCGGGAAGCCTCTGGATGCATATTTAACAGCAAGTCTCCAAGTCATATATTTGGACTTCCCAAAATGATGTTCTGTGACATTGGAGTTGTTCTATAAATGTATGCTTATTACATAGTAGATTTTTAATAAACCCAAACACACCCTTTGCCTTCGGGTAGTAGAAAGTCTTCAAAGCCCACCATCTTTGAAGACTTAGACAGAGCTGGCTAAGCCTGAATCAGCCTGACTCTGCCATCACCTAATCACAAAATGACCCCTCTTGTCCCAGTGGACACCAGCCCTAGCAGCTCTGAGAAGACCTCTTCAGCCACCCATGTTATCCTAACTTTCCTTCTTAAATAAAGCCCTAATTTGTTTGTGGCTATATTGCAATTTAGCTCTAAATTTGTCCTCTATTTTTCTCCATGGGTTAGTTGTTATTTCCCCAGCTTTGGTGTACATAGCCAGGGTTTGTTGGTCAACTCCAACTGCTAAAGATCCAAACTGCCACAGAATGCCAATTGCAGGTGAGCTAAGGACCTTCCAAACACAATCTCACAAAACCCCTTGATGTGAATACTAGCTTAGTCCCTAATTTATAGGCAAGGAAAGTGAGGTTCAGAGAGGTTAACAGACATCTCACACTAGTAAGTGGCTCGGTGTCTATAGTGATTACAGCGCCAGCCACATACACCAGGGCTAGCGAGTTCAAGCCTGACCCAGGCCTGCTAAACAACAATGACAACTGCAACAAAAAATATAGCCGAGCATTGTGGCGGGCACCTGTAGTCCCAGCTACTTGGGAGGCTGAGGCAAGTGAATCGCTTAAGCCCAAGAGTTTGAGGTTACTGTGAGCTGTGATGCCATGGCACTCTACCAAGGGTGATGTAGTGAAACTCTGTCTCAATTAAAAAAAAAAAAACACTAGTAAGTGGCAGAAGTGTTCAGTGGTGACCTGAACTGATCACTCAGAAGCCAAATCCCAGACTTTCTCTACTAGGATTCTGGGGATGGGCTATATGTCAAAAGGGTCCGTGTGGGTTCCCATGCAGATTGGGTGGGGGAATGGGGAGCAGGAGAAGCATGAAGCCACCCAGTTGGCACTGCCAGGACTCTGTTAATGCTCAAGCTTTGAATCTGCCTACGAGAGTCCCACAGAGCAAAGGACTCTATTTTCCCTTCTATCCTTCTTCTTGGATTTCACACAACAGGTGCTCCATAAATACTCAGTGAATCCAGGCAGGTATGAAGAAATGTAATTTATTTCTCCTTTATCCCTCCCCTGAGCAAAGGTCCAGATGGCAGAGTCCAAGGGAAATACCACCACCCACCCATTCATGTCCTATTGACCTTTCTGCTGCCAACCCAGGAGCAACTGCACAAAACGTGCTTTCACCTGCTCAGGTTGCGCTGAAATCCTGGTATGGTCTCTCGGGGGAATATTATTTCCACAGCAGATGACCAGAGGAAGATACCCCACATTCTTCTATAATGCGTAGGACAGCTGTATGGGTGACAGAGGAAGCCAGAAATGAGGGGACGAGGGTGGAACGTGAGACAGAGAAGAAACAAAGGGGCTACCCGCAACAAATCCCTGCCCTGTTTGACCCATTCATTATCCGGGAGATAGGGAGAAGGAAACAAGAGATCTCAGTGCCTTTCTTCAAACAGCCAAAGTAAACCTTTTTTGTTTTGTTTTGTTTCTTTGAGCAAAAAATTTGTACTTTTACTTTGTACTCATGAAGAATGGATGAGTAGAAAAATGTGTGATGGGTTCAAAAAATATTAATGAAATCTTGCACTTCACCTTACTCCATGCTCCATCTGCCTGGGAGAGTTTTAGGACTGGTTGCAGAAGTTAAATTAAGGAAAACATCTAGATGGTATTCAACTTCTTTAGAAGAAAGAAAAAAAATAGCCTGCGAGCAGCTAGGCTAGTACCTTGCAAAGCTGGTATTCTAGATTAGTTTATCTACAATACCCTCCCAAGTTAGTTTTTCAACAAGATGTGCTCTCCCCATTCTGTTTGGAAGCAAGAGTAAAGCTGGCCCCTCCAGTTCAGGAAATAGTGAGTGAATAGCAGAGGCAAAGAGGGTGCAGGAAAGCAAAGCAATGCCATGCAGGTCCCCATCAGGGAGCCGGACAGGACACAAGCAAAGAGGAGGGTGGAGACCTCTCTCCTCCTCATACCCCGCTCCCGCCCCACTTCCTCCTCAGGCTGTAGGACAGGCTGTCTATGCCTGCCTGGGGGGCAACTCCCTCAGAGTGTCTTGGTCAGCCAGGGTGCTGCCCACAGCTGAGCTCCATGGAGCCACTCTTAGACCCTCATGACAAAGGCCAGACTTTGAAGGAGCTGCAAGTCTAGATGGGGAGCTTCCTTGGGGAGAACTTTGTAGCTAATGAGTTGAGGTGTAAGTGATCTGCTGAGATTGGAACCAAGTACAAGCTCCAGGCAGACCTCAGAGGGGGCTTCAGCCCCAGTGGAAGCTGGAGTGGGATGAGCCATGGTGTGACCCTGCTAAAGCAATTTCAAGCATGCAACATGGACTCGGAGGTTGCAAATACCACAGAGTTCAACATCACCTCTGAAGACATGGCCCTAGGGAAGAGGTGACGCTTTGGCATAGGGACCAAAGAGCCTCCCAGAACAAAAGCAAGCAAGACCCTGGCCTCAGACCTTTGACTATCAGCATCATAAGCACATCTCTGATGAACTAAGACTGTCCCAGCTGAGGACTGCTGGTAGCAAAGTCCTCAGGGAAATCTCCCTGTGAGATTGGACTCAGGGCTGGGGCCTAGCACCAGGGCTTAGAATGTGGAACTCAGCCTGAGGACAGACCCAGCTTCCCCAGGGAGTGGCCCTCAAAGACCAAAGCTGAACACAGAATGTAACTGAGCATCATACCTTGGGAAACTGAGGGAGGGGCACCTTCACGAGTGCTAAAAGCAGAGTGGCCGGGGCACCATTTCAACAGAGAACAAGAAACCCTTCTTCCACGCAAGACTCTTTCCAGCAAAGACCCTTCCATGTGGCTAGGGCCGAAGCAAAGGCAGCCAGAGCAAGGAGAAAGACTGAAGTCTCCATCTAGTCACTGTTCCCCTGGCATTTGGAATGCTGTTCCATCCAGAGTGTCTGTTGCCAGGCCCTGGCCTGAACTGTCTCTCTGCAAACCAAGGTCCTATGCCAAATGCTACTTGGGTTCTGTGGTCCAGTGTGACTGCCTGAAGAGGGACTTAACTGTCCTTATACCAGAAAGAGGGCACCATACACATGGGCCCCCTCCTGGTCCCTTGCTAATGCCCAACACAGGGGGGAAGGCCTGTGTGTCACCCAAACTTATCCACATAAGGAAGGGGGCACCTGTAGCTTCAGCTGTACTTCCCCCCAGTTAGCATCTCCCCACCTGGCCCCTGGCCCCAGTGAATTGCAGCTGCATCCATATCATGAAGCCTTTAGTGCTGAGGGCAGCCAGCCAGAACCAGACACACTCCCAACAGCTGGCCCCTCCTTCCAGTCCTTCGTGCGTGCTGCCTGCCTGGATTCACCTGTCTGAGGCTCAGAGACACAGCTTGGGCATCCTGTCTGCAGAAAGCTGTCCCTGAACCCAATGCAGCCCTTGTTTGGGTTAAGTTTTTTTAGCGCTCTGCACAGAACAGATCCTGCTCTTAGTATTTTATTTATTCATTCATTCAACAAATAAAGTACCTGCTATGCATCTGCCCTAGATACTAGGGATGCTGCTGTGAACAAAAGAAACAAACTGTAAAGATCCCTGCCCTTGTTGAATATACATTACAGAGTATGTGGGAGGGAGACTGAGAAAAAATTAGTGAGTAAACCAAATGGGACATCAGATTCAATGTTCTGAAGACAAATAAAGCGAAAAAGCCTTTGGATGAGGTGTGTAGGGCGGTGGTGAGATAGTCTATGTGTCTATCTATCACAGGTCTATGTGCTCCTCGAGGAAAGCATGGCATTTCTCTTTGGGACCCCAGGCCAAGCTGAGTGCCCTCCTGAGCAGTCCTCTTCACTGATGCTGCCACATACAGGATAACTTTCCCTTTAGAGCTCAGAGGTCCCTTAGGTGTCTGCACCCATTCCTCTCAGAGCACTCAACCAGTGACCAGGGAGTGAAGGTCCAAGAAAGTCAAGGCAGAGCTTGGACTGGCTCCCAGGACTGAGTCAGCAACCCCTACCAGCTCTGGCCTTCTTGAAACGAATTCTGGGGTCAACCAATACCATGTGCAGAGGCACAAGCCCTAAGGGGAGCACTTCAGATGATAATCAACCAATGCAGCATTCTGATTTTCAGCAAATGTATGACTTGGAAGGTGGTGTTAATGACAGATGGATCACAAGACAGTCTTCCCCTGATAGTTTCAGAGGAACCATAACCACTCAGGGAGGCTGACTCTGGGGATGGGGAAGAGGGGTCAGCTTTAGTGCTCCTTTCTAGAAGTTTCATTTCCTGGGATTGTTTGTTCGTTTGTGTTTCTGAGATAGAGTCTTACACTATGCTGAGTAAAATACCATGGCATCCTAGCTCATAGTAATCTCAAACTCCTGGGCTCCAGTGATCCCCTTGTCTCAGCCTCCCAAGCTAGGACAACAGGTGCCCACCACAATGCCAGACTAGTTTTTCTATTTTTAGTAGAGACGGGGTCTTGCTTTTGCTCAGGCTGGCCTCAAACTTCTGAGCTCAAGCAATCTATCCTGGTTTATTTTTAAATCAGTTGTACTGGAGCTGGGTATCATGTCCTTCCTTGCTCAGCTCAGACATGCAACCTTGGGTCAGGAGATCTCTCTCCTGGACCTACCCCTTATCTGCCCCTTGGACATTCCTGACCTAAGGTGGGCCAGTCACTTTTTCCTGGGCAGGAAGTGAGTTCCAGAGTCCCAGAGGCACTGCTGCTTCTACTTGGAAGCTGACTCGCAGGCACTGGAAGGTGGTATGAGGTGAAAGTCAGGACCACATGCAGGGCAAATCTCCCCAGCTACCAAGGGATGAGCAGAGCCAGTGTAGTTAGGGAGAAGCTGCAGTGCTACAGGCTGAGCAAGAGACAGAGGACAGGACGGAGAAAGACAGGAGATAGACAGGAAACAGAAAGAAAGGCTAGGACTGGCCAGTTGGTGTCTTGTTTGTGGCTGTCTCAGAGGTTCCCTGTCCTTGTAGTAACCCTCCCTCCTTGAAACTTGAGTGCATTTTGTAGATTTCTTTTCTTTGCACATAGACCCTTGCCTAGAACAGTGCTGCCTCCTAGCATATACCAGAGTTGCAAAATCCCCCATGATGTTGCCAAGTAATCTTTATCCCCATAAAATCTCTCAAGAAAATAGCCCCTTTATTCAGCGTATGCCCAAGAATCTTCTCCCTAGGGAGGCTCAAAATCCAGGCCCTCTCATCTTTCCTTTTGCGTTCCCTCAGTGGTGCACAGACACTTCCTCTTTCTTTTTCCTGTAACCAAAAACTAAAGGCCACTATGTTCCAAATGGATGCAAAAAATAGCTTTCTGTGCTTTAAAAGATACTGCTTGAAGCATTTCTGTCAGAGGGGCCACTCAGTAAAAAGTCACTCTGGAACTCCTATCTTTGCAAACTATTAGTGTCTGAATACCCTGAGTTGGTAATCTCTCGCTACATAGCAAATCACTCCCAAACTTAGCAACTGAACACACATTTTTCATCTTATAGTTTATATAGGTCAGAAGACCACACATGGCTTTGCTGATCCTTTCCTTCAAGATATCTCATGAGCCTGGAATTATGGAGTCTCCTGCGGTTGTGGTCTCATCTGAAGGCTCAGTTGGGAAAGGAGCCACTCCCAGGCTCAGTCATGTGGTTTGTTATATCAGAGCTTTTAGGCTGTGAGCTGCCCTAAGCTCCTTGGTAGCTATTAACCAGATACTGCCCTTTGTTCCTTATCATGTGGGTCTCTACTGTTCACTTCATCAAAGCAAGTGTATGAGAAGAGTTTAATTTTGGAATTGCCATCCCATCACCTTTGCAGTATTCTGTAATTAAAAGTAATTCACTAGGGCTAGTTCACACTCAAGGGGAGAGGATTTCACAAGGACGTGAATACCAAGACGTGAAGATTATTAGGGGCCATGTCAGGAGCTGCCTCCCACATCTCTGAACTAAGAAACCACAAAGTCACCTTGGAAAGACATTTAGGAAAGGCCCAATGTAAATGAGAGACTAGCCTTGCCAACGTTTCCAGGAAGATGCTTGAAGTTTATGTTGGTATGTCCCTTGCTGTTTCCCTGTAATTTCAACAGTAAAAATCCCAGGACAGCCTGAAAAGAAAGAAACACACACCAAGAGTAGGTAGAGACAGTGGGAGAGACAAATGGGGCTTATGCATAAAGAAGAAGGAGGTGGGTGGGAGTTGGACCTGGGGAGGAAACAGGAAGGCCTGAGAAAATGTATCATTTCTTCACACTAAACACACTAGAGACTACCATTTCTTATACACATACAACCTCTACTTGACCTAAAACTTAAATTGCAAGGGAAAGAGTTCAGTCCATAATATGCTGGGCAAAGTTTTAGCAGTCACTTTAAAGTGTGAAGGCAATTATAATCAGACATGTTGGCTTCAGGAGTTTGCGTTCAACACATATATTTAAGCATCTATAAGGTACCTGACACTATTCTAAGTGCTGAGAACACACCATGAGGAATGAATTCATTTAACAAATATTTATTGTTATTTGTCAACCTACTATGTCCTAGGAACTGCTGTGGGCTCTTAAAAGTACATCAGGGGACAAAAGCAGGCCAAAATAAGCAGAGGAAACATTAGCACAATAACAACAGATGGCATGAAGAGATCTGTGTGTACCTTGTAGAGTGCCTTCGTGTTATCCCACTTGAACCTCATAGGTGGAATTTTCTGGTGTTTTCATCATTTGGAACATGAAGACCAGAAAACAGAAGTTAACACTGGCCCCAGCGCTCCTCCTTTCATACTTCCACAGATGGTTCTCAAACTCATGTGTTCAGTAGAATTTCCTGGGATTCTTATAAAAATGCAGAGTACTGGGCCTGACTCCCATAAATTTTGACCCAGTGATTCTGGGATAGGCCTGGGAATCTGCACTTGTTATAGCACCCAGATGATCCTGCAGCAGAAGGTCCTCAGCGGTCCCTGAAAACACACTGAAGGTGGGAGTGAATGTGAATGTCAACAGAAGGAATATAAACTCAGGAAGGCAGGAAGCTGCCTTCAAATATCTTAAGATTATGACGAGTTCAGTTTTGTCCAAACACATTTATTAAATGCATTGGTTAGAATCCATTTGGTTGTAAGCAAGAGAAAATGCAATATACTTGGCTGATGGAGGAGCTACCTCATATTGTCATAATAGGGAGTCAGAGCAGGGTAGCTCATGTCTCCTGTGCCCCAGGCACTGTACTAGGAGCTTGAGATACCCAAACATGGTCCCTATGCTCAAGGACAGTCTCAGAGGAGAGAAACATGAACAGATGTCTTTGAGACAACACACCGTGATGCGTGCTGTGATGGAGGTGCACTGGGAAGAGGGGCACATGGCTCAGCCTGAGAAAGGCTGGCAGGTAAAGCTTCCTGGCAGAGGTAATGCCCGAGGCAGGCCCGAGGCATGAGGAAGAGTGGAGCAGAGAAGAAAGGAGCAGAGGGGAGTTTCAGGAGGCACGTATCAAACTCAGAGGGATGAGGCATCATGGCATGTAGTGGGAAGTCCTTGAGTCCAAAATGACTAGACCAGGACTGAGACTGAAGAAGGAGCAGAGCCAAAACCTGAGGGCACATATGTCATCCTGAAGAACTCAGACTGGTAGGTGTGTCACGTGGCAATGTTCATGGGGCATTGAGAGACATAATCTACAGGTTGCAGAATAATTTTTTGAGCCCTAGATATAAGCCTGAGATTAAGACTCTTAATATAGGCTGGCACCCGTGCACAGTGGTTACAGAGAAGGCCACATACACTGAGGCTATAGGTTCAAATGTGGCCCAGGCCAGCTAAACAACAATAGCAACTGCAACAACAAAAAAAAGCCGGGAATTGTGGCAGGCGCCTGTAGTCCCAGCTACTTGGGAGGTTGAGGCACGAGAATTGCTTGAGCCCAAGAGTTGGGGGTTACTGTGAGCTGTGACGCTATGGCACTCTACGGAGGGCAACATAGTGAGACTCTGTCTCACACACACACACAAAAGACTGTTAATACATATATTAGAGTGTTGGCAGCAACTGAGTAATAGGAATTCTGAGATATGACAGGCAGAGTGCAAGAAACACAGGGACACCAAGCTGAACACAAAAGCCCAGGGCAAGACTCAGGTCCCAAGACCCTGAGACTCCATCAAGTGAGGAGGAGGCAGATGAGGCGCACCAGGCAGGAGGCTGTCTCAGAAGCCAAGGAAGCAGGAAGTGTCGAGAAGGAGAGCCTGATCATCATGCTAAATGCAACAAAGAGGTCCAGAAAGATAAGGACTGACATCTAACCAGTGGGCTTGAGAATCTGGAAGTCACTGGAGACTTTTGGTCAAAAGCTATCGTGGAGTGGTAGGCACAGACCCCGGACGCAGCAGGGGAGAGAGCAAGTATCACCCTAATTCTTTTACTAAGCTCAGGGGAAAGGGAAAGGAAAGAAGTGGTGAGGGGGGAGTTCAGAGACAAAGGAAGGTGTGTAGGTGTGGGGAAGTAGAGCGCGTTTGTAGTAGAGGGTAAGGGGTGGGAGGCTGAAGATATCAGAGGGAGATAGGAGGGAAGGAAGCAAGGAGGAGGTGCCAGAGGATGAAACTGACATGTGGAGGGGTGGCCTTGACCATAAGGACGCCCCCCATTCTCAGAGACAAGGCAGGTGGGCAGGTATATGTTTCACACAGGAAAAGCAGGATGGGAGGAGCTGTAGCAGTGTTCAATCCAGGACAAAGATTGTAAAGAAACATTAATAAGAGCTTTCTGCAAATCCTGACCCTTTTCAAGGGAGTCCAGACTAAATTCCCCATTTGCAATGGATAGCATTCTCATACTAGTCACTCTAGGAATAAAGGAAGATCAGAGTTTGGGTCAGAATAACAAGGTCCAGGACTTGGATGTGGTATGGTGCTGAAATAGAGCAGAAGTAAGGGTCACTAGGATTGAGGAGAAATGTGAAGCTAGTTTCTTGGATAGGTGTAACAGATGAGAATGCATTTAGCTAAGAAGCATGGCTACAGAGGCTTAAATGAGTAAGCTATATACATAATAGGAAGATCAGAAGTAGACAGATGTTGGTGATGGTTCAATAGCCTTTTGATGACAAGGTGGCCTCTGTTATCCATTTCCTCATGGTGGAAAACTAGTTTCCTCTGCTCCAGCCATCACATATGCAGTCATGGAAGAAAGCAAGAGGAAAGGTGGTACTAGCTGTGTTTATGTCCCTGTTATCAGGAAAGCAAAAGCTTTTCTGTAAAACACTCGCCCTCTCCTAGCAGATTCCCACTGGGTCTCCTTGAGACATTTGCCGTTCCTTGGCTGCAAGAGAACTGATAGACTAAGGAACAGGATTGCTGGTACATATTCAGTGGCACCTGCAACTGTGCACACTGTTGCAGGGAACTAAATCAGGGTCCTAGCATGAAGACAGAAGCAGAGACTGGATATTGGTTAGACAGAAGCGGAGACTGGATATTGGTTAGACAGAAGCGGAGACTGGATATTGGTTAGACAGAAGCGGAGACTGGATATTGGTTAGATAGAAGTGCAGACTGGATATTGGTTAGACAGCAGTGGAGACTGGATATTGGTTAGACAGAAGCGGAGACTGGGTGTTGGTTAGATAGAAATGGAGACTGGATATTGGTTAGACAGCAGTGGAGACTGGATATTGGTTAGACAGAAGTGCAGACTGGATATAGGTTAGACAGCAGTGGAGACTGGATATTGGTTAGACAGCAGCGGAGACTGGATATTGGTTAGACAGAAGTTCAAACTGGATATTGGTTAGACAGAAGTGCAGACTGGATATTGGTTAGACAGCAGTGGAGACTGGATATTGGTTAGACAGCAGTGGAGACTGGGTATTGGTTAGACAGAAGCGGAGACTGGATATTGGTTAGATAGAAGTGCAGACTGGATATTGGTTAGGCAAACATGAGATCTGCGGCAATGTGTCCTCTGTGTGGTGAATGAAATCATGTCCTGCCCCAGAGGACTGCGACTCAGGCCAGTGAGGAGTGGAGTAGTTGCTGGGTCCAGCTGAGAATAGGACTGGGAAGAGGACTAATGAAAAGCAGTCAGAGGACAGAGCTGAGGAACCCTTGGACACCAGCCCCAAACAACCACTGGCCTGGACACACCCCCTGGGCTCAGCGGGGAGCTCTCCATGATGTCTTTTTTTCTTTTTAATCCCTGAGACAGAATCTCACTCGGTCACCCGGGGTAGTCAGCCTACCTCACAGCAACCTCAAACTCCTGGGCTCAAGCAATCCCCCTGTCTCAGGCTCCCAAGTAGCTGGAACTATAACGTGCATCACCATGCCCAGCTAATGTTTCCATTCTTAGTAGAGACAGGGTCTCCTTCTTGCTCAGTCTGGTCTCGAACTCCTGGGCCCAAGCAATCCACTCAGACTGCTAGGATTACAGGTGTGCGCCACTGCACCCAGCCTCTCCACAGTGTCTCGAGCAGGCATGAGACCGGGAGATAGGCAGAGCTGTCA
Organism: Arctocebus calabarensis; assembly: GCA_963573935.1. Classification (NCBI taxonomy): domain Eukaryota; kingdom Metazoa; phylum Chordata; class Mammalia; order Primates; family Lorisidae; genus Arctocebus; species Arctocebus calabarensis. Next base: position 2,269 of record CAUYON010085640.1, on the reverse strand, counting down.
GCGGGGGATGGGAGAGGAAGACTTGGCCAGACTAAAGAGGCAGATGAGGGCCACAGCAGCACTTTGGGCGACAGCACCCCTCTAAGCCTCTGGCACCCCCTTTAGGCCTCTAGATACCCCAGAAATATGAACTGAACTATCCAGACTGCTACATTCTCAGGAGCAAGGCATGGCCCTGCGGCACCCCATGCTAAGGGGACTCAGGTCAGACTGGCCCTCCACAGCTGTCCCCAGGTCCCTTCCTCATGCTCTGTGGCCCTTACCATGGTCCTTCTTTCATGCCAGTCCTCTTGCCCAGTTGTCCCCTGGCTCTCTCTTCTCCTCTGGTTCCAACCCCAGCAGTGCTGGGAAGGAGTGTTCCAGGACTCACCCCTCCCTCACCCTCAGGGCACTCTGCTCCTCAGAACAGAACCAGACAGGGCATCGGTGGGCAGACCATGGGCCAGACAGGGCCCTGGTGGCTGGTGGCTGGTTGTGAGGGGCTGAGGAGGAGGAGGGCAAGGCCGACTCCCATGCCAGACCTGGTGACCCACCCAGCAGCAGTGGCATCCCAGTGTGTGGCCTGGACTGCAGGCTTTGCTCAGATCAGCCGGGGGGGATGAGCCCCTCATGCTGCATCTTGTCTCTGTGCCCTTCGCCATCCCATCAGGTGGGCCCTGCATCCTCAGACCGGGGCCTTGCCCATGCTGCAGCTGCCTGCAGTGCCCCTCCATGCCACTCTTCAAGTTGACTCCCTCCTATCCTCTGGGGCTCAGCTTAAACATTGCTCCCCTAAAGGTGCCTTTCTTGGCCCTCCGCCTGATTAGTTCTTTCCGTTTTCCCTCCTAGGAACATGTGACTCTGTGGGAGTGAAGGTAATTACCACTAGTTACTGAGTCAAAGCTGAGATCCCAGTGGGCAAGCCTGCCAGGCTTATTCCTTACTTTACAGGTCCCTGTGGGCGGGACAGCCTTCCTCATCCTGTGGCCACCCAACCTGGAACGCGCAGAGCCCAAGGTCATCCATGCAGCGGGAGAAGTTGACCGAGGCACACCAGTTCCTAAAGCCTTTCCTGAAGGTGACATATATCATGCCCACTCCAGGTCCTTAGTCAGAGTTTATCATGTGGAAAGGGGGCTGGGAAATGTAGGGGTACACAAAATATTTAGAGTGCACTGCCTGTCTCTGCCACTGTTTTTCCCGATAGCCTCTCATGGCTGACATTTCACATGCATTTATGAACGTGAAATGATGATGACATCTGTCTCTCTCACTGGGCTGTGAACTCCATGAGGACAGGAACATGCCCTGGGCCCACAGTTCTCCCCCACCCTCTAGGGCCTAGCGGTCTACCTGTTATCCTAGGGGGACTGGAAGTTGATTAAATCACCAAATGAATGAACTGGATAAACTGTTAGGAGTTCACTTTAGGGGACAAAGACCATCATTTCTGAGAGGAACAGAACTTGAAAGTCTAAGGGGAAAAAACTGAACTGGGGATCAGAGAGGCAGAGAAGAGCAAGGAGATCTGATAAGGGAAGGCCCCAGGGAGATTTTCTCAGTGGCTACCAGTGCCCTAAATCGGCTTTTATTAAACCACTTGCCAGTTCTGTTCCCACCCACCCACCCTGAACACTCAAGGGCAAGCAGCAGAGACTTGAACTACTATGGGGAAGAAGAGGGAAGTTTCACAGCCATCACCAACACCCACTGCTTCCCCTGTGACCCCTCACAGCCAAAAGTAATATAGCAGCAGCAGAATGGGCAATCTCTATAATTAGGTGAAGCGGTCTCAAAAGAGCTGTTATTTCAGCTCTGGTAGCCATTTGGGTGCTCTAAAGGGAGGACCATGTTTCCCAGTGCAGATGGCTTGACACTGGTTCCTGAGGACAGGCAGGCAAGGAAGAAGAAACCCCTCTGGGGGGGAAAAAAGGCCTCCAAACCTGTGGAGAGGCAGCGGGCAGCAGGCCAAGCTACACCCGCTCTGGGGTTCTGGCCACATTACCCAGCTTCTCTGAGCTTCTGATCCTCATCTGTAAAATTTCTCATCATCAACGCTAAGATGGACTTTCCTCTCCGCTACATTTTAAACTCACTAAAATTAGGTTGCAATTAGCAATCAATGCATGTGACAATATAGATGGTAGGGTTTCTTTCTTTCTTTTTTTTTTTTTTTTTTTGAGACAGAGCCTCAAGCTGTCACCCTGGATAGAGTGCTGTGGCATCACAGCTCACAGCAACCTCCAATTCCTGGGCTCAAGCGAGTCTCTCACCTCCACCTCTCAAGTAG